>OZ022260.1:4467968-4688398 GCA_963978905.1 Trichostrongylus colubriformis
TGGTGTTCCTCAGTTTACCGAAAATTTGTCTTACTGATCGTTCATTTTGTGCCCCGGTCGCAAAATACCATGGTAAGCCCATGGCACACTTCGATAGATCGATACCGAGAGCTGGTTCAGTACTGAATGTTCTAGGGAATGTATTGGGTCATTCCATAAGTAGTGTCGTTTTTTTTTCAAGCGAAAATTTTTGCCATAAATCACAAATTTTTGCAGCATATTATATATCATTCGGAAGAGAATTCCCCGCTCTACAAAATGGCCGACTTAGTTTTTGAGTATGTAAAAATGGCGCCGACATTTAGGCTGGCGAAGAGGTAGGTCCAGCAGACAAAAATTGGCCAAACCGGCAATCAATTAAAACACCATATTTCACTTGAGGAAAACTACCACTCATGTGTTCCGTACTTAGCCCCACCCTCTTCTGCAAGTTCCACCAGTCGGTTGCTCAAAAAGTCACGTCGCTCTTTTTCCACATTTAGTTTTTCCGCCACAACTCGGTGATTTTGAACAATTTCTTCGAACAAAGGCAAGAAAATTTTTTCAACCAATCAAGGGATGGAGTGGTGAAATGTTAAGAACAGGTGGTGCCTAGGAACAGGAAAATACCACTGACCGGATTCCTTAAGTTTCTCATGGAAAAAATAAATTAAGAAAAATGTCAACTGGACCCCTATCACATGGTATTAAAACCCAATCTGAATCGCAGCCAAAACAAACTAGAAAGATATTTTCGATAGAGCAAAAAAAGTCCTTCGAAGTGGTTCATAAAACAACTCTAATCAAAAAGTTTGAAAGAAAAAATTTCATTTTGAATAAATGTGGGTGCTTTCGAAAAAATGATTTTAGAAAAATAACGACACTTCTTGATCAATTAAATATTGGAAATTGTAGAAGAGGTCAGGGCTAAGTACGCGACACATGACTGGTTGATTTTCCTAAATTAAAATATAGTGTTTCAATTGATTGCCGGTTTGGTCAATTTTTGTCGGCTGGACCTACCTCTTCGCCAGCCTAAATGTCGGCCCCTTTCCAACGAACTCGAAAACTAAACATGTCATTTTGTAGAGCAGGAAAACCTCTTTCGAATGATATATGACATGCTGCGAAAACTTGTAATTTCATAGGAAAAATTTACGCTGGAAAAAAAACGACATTACTTATGGAATGACCCAATAGAAATCCTAGAATGGATTCAGTCTCAAGGTTTCTCGACTTTTCAGGCTTTGAAGAAGGCGATGACGCTGAAACGTTAGCCTCGTATACAATAACATCGTGAAACTTGGAACGGCTTCAATAAAAAAACCTATTGTTTAATAACAAAGTATTTTGAAAATTGTGTTCCCCGAATTATGATAAAAGAGAGGCAGGTGTGTAAAGGAGGTGTTCTCCTTCTTGTGCCCAGACAAGTGACTGATCGCTGAAGGGGTACAAGATTTAGGTGCTGACAAAAATGGGAATAAATAAACAAGTGTAGCATATAATTGTGAAGTCATGTAAAATAAATGATTCCCTCAGCTGTGAACGACAAGCCAATGACTGAAATCTATCTAAACCTACACAGCAGTAGATAAATTGAATCGCAACTGCTTATAATACACCAAACTCACTTCGCCGTGGGTGAAAGCCTCACAACTGTCCACAGGATGGCGTGCAGAAACCTCTATAATCTCCAGTGGTGCAACTTTTTCCGATCGAGAAATTTCGGATACTAGGTTCAGCAACACGACAAGTGAATCGGCACAAACCCAAGCCTATGAATGAAATGTTGAAGACTCAGTAGTTATCAACCATTGCTGAAGACATCACCTTGATGATGTCATTTCGACAACGGATTTCGAGAATTGGTGCGGTGATGGTTAGATCTTCACTGACAGCACCCATAGAAGACAGAATCTGAAATTAAATCCTGAAGGTCTCATCTTAAGAGCAGTGACCACGATGAAACATTACGATGAGGCAGTTTCCCAAGCGTATTTCCATTGATGACCCCTTTTTAGAGCCAAACGAACCAACAAACTGCGTTTCCGTGCAGTGCCGCATATTCGCTTGTAGTACATGCGCAGAGGTGCATTAATACTCTGCGACGCGATCGCCCCTACGATATCGCGTTGTGGCGTTATGGCGAGCAATGTCAGTTACGGCGATTCTGAACGTAAATCATGCCCGTGAACGTTAGCGAATACGCCAACATATGACCGCGTCTGTAATGCATTGCATGTATGTTGTAGAGTACAAATGCAGCTTTTCAGCTGGCCTCACTTCGTTCTATAGGCTCAACATAGTTCGCATGAGATAACTAACAGCTATGAGACGCCAGTGCCCCATGAAAAAAGCGGTCAACGACACGACGGATTTCTTCCGGGACGTGTGCCAGGCTCATACCGTGCTACAATTAGCAAAGCAGCTCTAAAAAACATCTATGGTGTTATAGTGATAACGGAGCATGGGGAGAGGGTGGTGGATCTCACTGCGCCAGGCGACTGACGCTGTTTCAGCTAGAGCATGACAAGGGAAAAACCCATTCCTAGCCTAGGTTCAACATCATAGGTTGCATTCCCTCCCTCGTTGCGACAGCACTAACATCATTGTTACGAAAAATTACTAGGTACTAGGGTCCAGTGGTGCAATCCATAAAATTCCGTGATTAAGATAAGTTCAAACTTATCATTCAATATAAATTACCTCCAACTGAAACAGTCCAACATCAACCACTTTGAAAAATTTCTGTTTCATAGGACTGCTCTTCGTAACTTGGGCAGAGGATCGTTGCTCCGCAGAGCTAACATCATCCTTCGATTTCTTCGCATTGCTCATGTATAATTGTGCACCCTCGAATATGCTCACTACCTAAAGCAAAAAAGAAGAATCAGGTAAAGTGGTAAGAATAAGATAACATAATGGTCAAGGTAGTGAATAAGCTCACCTTCACAGCGTTCATGTCCTGTATGATGGAACTGCTTACATCGCTTTCACGAAGCACCAGTCTAAAATAATTTGAAAGTGATATTCAATCAACTTTATACAGTCTCTCAGCTTTCGCACCTCAGTCGAATGTTACTCTCCGGATTGGTCCACATATGATCGTAAGCCAAAATAACGTTATCCAGATGGATGTGCAAATCAGTCTGAAAGATATAGGAAAATTACTTGAGAACAAATAGAATCACACCTTTCCCACCGTGACCACAGGTAGCTCGTAACCAGGTACTGGATAAACCTGCAAGGCAAACAACTCTGCCAACTGGAACACCCAAGTCTCCTTGGAGCTGCGAAAAGGTCGCAGTTGCACGGAAGTGTTCCGAACAGCAATAGCAAGAAGAACATCCTTCAAAGGGAAAAATTAATCTTTTAGAGAAAAAGGCTCATCAAACTTAACCGCTGACCTTAATGTTCTGTCCAAGCCGCTCGCACAAGTATACTGCAACGCCAACAGAATCGTCAGTGGATTGAGAACTGAACTCATCAGTGCATAAGAGGGAGTCCATTCGTGTGTCGTCACGGCTCCACTTTCCGAAATCGGCTTGATTTACCACTTTTGGCATCGTGCACACATCTGCAAGCCCCAAACAAGGCTATAAACGGACAAAAGTAAAGGAAAAATAAAGAATAAATTTGATACATACGTAAATGGAGCTTGAGAAAGAAGCAACTCACTCCTATGCCCAACACCCACAGTGTGTGTTGTGAAATAAAAGTAGGTGTCGCTTATACGTCCATGATACCCGGAGACGGCAAACAACTGCGCATCCGACAGATCGATGGAGACTTGTCCCATTTGACTTTGTTCCATATTCTGAGGAGAAACCAAGATGTATTGTGAAGTGATAGAATACCAAACAGTGAGTAGAAACAATTCCTTGAAATTTCAAAATCAAAAAAAAAATGCTCATCGCATTAAAATGGAAATGCAATCATACAGCACGATCAGAATATATTCAGCGCTGATGCGTACAAGCGCATGCTGGCACTGTTGATTGTAGCAAGGCTCTTAGTACACCGGCTAAAGTACAGTCAACATCGAATGTATTGGTTGCGAGGCCCTATGCTGTGGCATTCGCATCGCCGAGTATAAATGCAGCTCAAGAATTAGGTGCAAGAGTGAAGCAAAAGAAGTCAGACTAATTATTCCATCAATTCTGCATAAAAAACAACTAAGGGAAATAATTCCAACTATAAAATCCAGCAGCATACGAGAACCTCATCAGCGCCTGTGCACATCAACATTGCTCCTTTCTTCACATTCAGCAGAAGACTTAGTGTGTGTGATTTGTTCTTGTCGTAGCCATTCGCTTGCGATGATGTAAAATGCTCTTCTTCACAGTCATCTTCACCTGGAACTGAACAATCCAACCAGACAATCAAGTCTGCTAACTAAATATATAAAAATAAATTTACACCGATCTACTGTATCACCACTGCTTTCATGGAACATTTCGTCACTAAGCGCATTGATCTTGAACTCGTCATCGCCTGGCCTTACACTTGGCGTAGCTGGTTGCCAAAGGAGCAAATCATTCACCTATAAGTTCGCGTAGTACGACTTTAGTCGTTTTTTGTGAAAATTTTGCAAGAAGTAAGTTCAAACGGTCCCCACATTCGGTGGCAGCGCAAGTGAATTAAAGGCACCACGAGAGGCAATGTAGGTATTCACGAGGGAGGCCTGTTCGCTATAATTGCACATTTAGGGTTTGAGAAAACGGTGTCGCGCAACTCGCATTAAAAAATTCATTCAAGACTTCTGATGATCACTGAACAGCGGCGCGTTCGGTATGACACGCCCCCATGTCCCGGCCAAGGTCAAGCAACAGAGGAGAGGTGAGGCAACGGTCTGCTCGGTTGATACATGACGGAGGTCGGAAATTACGAACAGATTTTTCACACCTACTTCACCCTTTCCACTGATTACAGTTTTAGTCATACCGCATAAATGATCTCAACGCAATGGGGTGACGGTTGGGACACACGAATCTAGGCCGTGACCCTGTGACAGCTTGTGACCTTTGCCCTGTGACATGAATAATTCGGACAGTTTGACTATACAACGGAACAAACTTGCAAGGAGGACACGATTTACATGAAGAAATTGTCTGAATTATTTATGTCACAGGGCAAAGGCCACAGGCTGTCACAGGGTCACGGCCTAGATCCGTGTGTCCCAACCTACACCCTAACGCAATGCAAGAAACAAGGAAATTCAGATAAACGTAAGATGAGTGGAGGAATAATCAAACTGGCGAACATCTTGTTCCCCTACAAACGTACCAGTCTGTTATAAAGCACCTCAAGATATGAATGGTTAGGAATCAGAAGCCGAAGAATCGGTATATCCAGCGATATCACTAATACAGACTGGAGGATACATCTGGCACCAAACGCTGTCATCTCTTCACGGGAGCCAGCCAGGATCAACTGGAAAGAACACATATAAGATAAGTCCTCATGCTAATCAGAAAGCTACTTCACAGAAACTCACATCGTTGCCCTCTTTGTGATTGTGAAGATAGGAACGACGGGTTTTGGCAAACGGACCTTCCCTTTGTGGTAACGACTGCATGACAGAAGCGATACTTTTCGTCATATCGTCACCGATGCCACTGACGTAGTGAATTTTGGCAGCTTTGAGAGCTTTGTTGCGAGGATCATATTCAAATTTCACACTGAAAATAAAATTTACCAATGTATAACGGAGGGAATCAAACTCTACGTTTCCTACTGATCGATATTCATAGCCTTTCAACCACGTCCACTGGAAGCTATATGGGATCCAAGAAGAAAGCTCTTGCTGCCCCACTGACTACTCAAGTTGTCAAAACTTGACTGTCAATCTTAGGCGACGTTGGAAGGCAATCCAGCCACACTTCCGGATCGGCAGAACAGTGAGGCGACACTCTTCGGACGCCCTCCTAAGAATGGCAATCCAGCCTGACCGGTAAATGAGGTGAGCGTAGATAAGTATTTACCAGAAACCAGTCATTTTACCGGATTTAGTTCAAGATCAACAATGACACAAACACTTACTGAACGGGCTCATCCACAGACGTTTGTCCTCCCCATAGGAAAAGTCGATCTTCATCCGAACAAGTAAACTTCTCCGATACACCGCAGAAGGTGCCTGAATGACGATGACTCCCGCAACATCCATGGATGATGATTTACCATTTGTGTGAACCGACGCCATAAGCAAAGAAAACAACAAAAATACCGTAAATCTCCGACGCGAACAGTTCCAGTAGTATGCTTTCTCCACCAATGGGCATTTCTACGGTCACCGAACTAATATGTAAACCAATATATTCCGGATGAAGATGACGCTGACGATATGGCAGTCGAGCACCACTTGGATTGCGTAAGTCAGCTATCGGTATCCTCAAGGCGTAAGAATAATTTAAGGTTTAAATTCACAATCTGATTTCGACGAGAATTGTTTTACCTCAAGTTCAGATCTATAGATTGACACTTCAAAACTATCATAAACCTGCTATGTTGTTCAATAGAAATGGGTACACTGAATAGGTCGTCGCGCAGTTGTAGCGGATCCTCCCTTGAAATAGTTTGACAAGTTGGGAGCAACAAAAAGATCCTGATGAACTCGAAAAACAGGCACTGATAAGTCAGAGCAATGAAAAAGGCTACTAATGATCAAGAACAGCAGTTACCAAGAGTATACAAAATTACCTTACTATACTATCCAGCCTTGAT
Organism: Trichostrongylus colubriformis; assembly: GCA_963978905.1. Taxonomy (NCBI): domain Eukaryota; kingdom Metazoa; phylum Nematoda; class Chromadorea; order Rhabditida; family Trichostrongylidae; genus Trichostrongylus; species Trichostrongylus colubriformis. The sequence continues at coordinate 4,474,671 of OZ022260.1, forward strand.
CGTTTATACGATGGCAAGTCAAAAAACGGTCGAGCTTCAAAAAGATTAGCAATCCTATCTACTATGCTCAGATCCAACTCGCAGCGACATTTTCCCACATAAACGTACGTCTTGGACTGCAACAGAACGGTGTGCAAAATAATCTAATAAAAAATCATGAAAACAATTATTATAACTATGACACTTACATCTTCACCACCAGCAGGAGACGAGAAGACAATTTTGAGTTGTGGCTCATCATCGGGATTCTCGTAATTTGAGGAATCAAACAGTGGTATATGACAATTTAGCGGTTCAAGCTATAATAATTGGATAAAATTTCTACAAATCGGAAAAGACCGTTAAAGTAAATACTGACGGGGTTAGATTCCGGTGTCAGATACTCGATGACATCGAGATTTGGGAAGATCAATTCCGCTTTCATTTCCATGCTAGTACTACATTTTTCCATCTGATAATTAAACTCTGCATATGTGCCAACAATTCTAAAAATAGCAATTTCAATAAATTCTCATAAAGAGTAAATTAGCAAGGTAAAACTCACCTCAGATGGTCTTTACCGTACAACTTGTCCAGCATGTTCCTTTCATTGTGCAAATTCAAGGGCTTAACAGAAACACGGGTAGCATTCGCAAAAAACCTGCAGCTACACGTTATTAAATAAATCGAATTTTACTAGGAAATGTCGACGTCCCACTAACGCTTCAGATTCCTCCAGAATATGATCTATCGCTTCATGGCAACCATTGTCGAGAGTTTTCACGTATTCCGCAGACATTGTATCAGTGTGCGGGATGTAAATAAGGACTGTTCCAATTTTCGCTGATAGCACTGTGGTTTCCTTCTTCGACGATTCAACCTCTGGAAAAAGACGAAATAAAACTGGGCAAATGCACAAAATGAGATAGTGTACTTACTCAGAGTATTATAGTTCTCACGACATGCCTCACTTTGCCTTCTCAAGGTCCGGTTATCTTCCAAATTCAAAGAGTCAAACTCATGGAAATCATCCCGTCTACTCCACGTACCTGAAAGGCACTACACGCTGATAAATGTTCCCGGGAAGGAAATCACAGATAGACTCGACCAACAGTCGTCGAAATCTGTTCCTCACAAGGGAAGGTCAATAAGTCAGCTTGGTCATGCCAATGAGGTGCAGATCGTTGTATGCGTCTTGAAACACTAAAAGCGGACTGGCTTTGCGGAGCGACTCTGCGAACAAAGTTATGAAGAGCAATACTATCACATAGTAAGTGCAGGCGCCTGTAGCGTACGAGTGAACCCATCGGATTTCGCGATTTTGCAGTGCCACACTTTGGCACGCGATACTGAGATTTAGTGGTGCCGCAACTTCGCGTGCGAAAGCGCGACACTGCAAAACCGCAAGACCGCGAGATGTGATGGCGGCATGAAGTAAAATGGCCACAGAGTAAGTAGTATCTTTTTCATTCTCTATATGAAAAGCCACCAATCGTAACGTAGATAACCGGACATGCCTAAAGGCGCGCCTTTTGCAGCAAACACGCGGGGCAAACAGCAATGCAGAACATTTTCTTGGCAAGAATCAACAACTGCCCCTTGTCGAACGTGTTGCCATTCAACTACCTAGGGACCCTTCCGAATTCTGGTCCATATCTCGATTAAGCTGGAACCCCCTTCTAAAAGTATTTCGATCTTCTGAACATAAAGAAAACATTGGTTCTGCGGAGAACGCGTGGCTCGCGCGCTACGGTGCCTGCACTTATTATGTGATAGTATTGCTCCTTCAGAAAAAGAAACGCTTATAACTTGTTCGCAAAGTCTTTCTGCAAATTTGAAGAGTAGATTTGAGTCCTCTTTTCTGGGCACTTACAGCGAACTGCACCTCAACGAGAATGGCCAGATTGACCCACTAGACTTCCCTTGTCAAAACAAAACATATCAGGGAGGCCTAAGCCTACCTTGCATTCCTAACGTAGTTAATCGAGTTTTCTGAAATGCTTCCTCCTCGATGTTCTTCACCATTGCAGCGTAATCTGATTTGTCCATCTTCTTACCAAAGTCACTCAACTTCTCGGTTTGAGACAGAGATACTGAGTTGAAAAACCAGGAAGTTTTTCTAATAATACAAATTTCATCTCAACCACAATGTTTGCTGCAATGTCTAGTAAAAAACAAGCGGAAAATATTCGAACCGTTTCAGAATATCAATTTGTGAAGGCAGGATGAAACAATGTAAACCCGTAAAACACGACTCGATTTCAACCTGAAATAATATAGCATACAGGTCGACAAAAGAAGCGAAGGAAACTGATTTACCCTGTTATAGTTTTTGTCAGCTACCGCATCTGAATTTTTTATTCGAAATATCAAACGAGATTCTCCAACAAACTCAGCAAATTTCACTGGGCTAGACATCAGCCTGCAAGGAGGCATTAAAATACTTGAACGAAAAGGAAACAAGAGCTTAGAAAACCTACTCTTGTTCAGCATCCGCCTTTGTAATCTTGAAAGGCTCTCCCATTGACTGATTCAAAGATTCACCAGCATTTACTAAAAGTTGAGTCACGTGGTCGGACACGGGCAGAGAAATGACTAGGATAAACTTACAATTCGAGAAACAAGATTGAAAGTTGGCAGTGGATGATGAAATAGCCGACGCGAAAAGTCCTGAAGATATCGACTCAAGATTTGCTAACGTTGACGACTTCTGGAACAAAATCGTTATAAGTATTTTAATGTATATCAGGCCCTTGTTAACACATCTGCTCGGTTTGAATTCTGCTTCATTTAAATTGGGAAGCAAAATACTCAAGATGTGGTTTAGGAGGAGCCGATGCGACGACGCATCGCGATTTCCTTTTGAATCTTATCGCACCTATAGTGAGAATGCCAAACATGCCTTTGTCGCAACGCCACTTCAGTGCAGCACCCAAACATGGATAATTTTTGGCGCAGTGATTTGCACACCGAAAGTGTACGTCTCGGTATAAGTAAGAGCCACTAGAACTTTTGGAAAAAACACACAGACGACGATGGCAAGCATTTCATTCACGTGATGAGAAGCATAGAGCAACCCAATTCTCAAAAAAATTTGAATGATGAAAAGCTTACATGTTTTTGTTTCTCTCGTCTTCTGTACATACTCGTAACGATCTGACTAGAAATGTTATCCGAACACTGATCCTCTAATTCTGTGAAGACATCCGTAAATATTTCCACACCTGAAAACCAAGGTATAAATAAAATAGAACAATGCATAATGTAAAACAGTGGCAGTAAACATGCGATGATTCTACACCTGACATATCCACAAATTTGTTGAGGTTTGCAATGCTTCCCATTCCTTGCGGTTGACTTGTTATAGTTTCAGCACTTCTACCTTCCTGCTGACCATTTCGCATCTGCTCATCCATGAATCGCACCCTTAAATAATGTGTGTTTAGTTACTACAAACGGTATTATACGACGATCGAATATCTTACAGATACCTACTCTTTGATTCGAATCTCGATGGCGGTACACATGCCTGATAAGAGCTTTGGAGGATCTTCTAGTCGTATGGTTGCATCAGTTAGTTTCAAGCAGAAACGGGACACAATTGCATCGATAACCTAAGATGATCACGCTACATGGAGCTTTTTACACATACAAATAACAGAAAATAGCACTGATTACGAAGAAAACCTTAGCGAATGCCTTGACTCCATCCTGGGCTTCAGTGTCAAACGCTTCCTCACCGGCCTCCTTCTCATTTTCATAAAAGCTTCGTGCCAATTCACTGGACGACACAAGGGATTCAACAACACTGCCAATCATTGACGAAACCATAAAAGAAAAAAATTGAGGCATTAGGAAGTCCACATTCATATTGTGCTTACCGAGATCTTTGTTGTCAAGTTTCACACCATCTCGCGACTCGAACGTCAAATCCAACTGTCGCACTTTCATTTTACTTGCATCAGATGTTAAAGCACGCCATGGTACCTCTGCAATTACTCGAACATTCGTTCATCTCCTTATCAGACCGAAATGGCACTTAAGAGGCATTAAACAAGGCGATCTAGTGAGTATATGAGATCAGAAAGTGAAGCCTACCAAATACTGTGATATATAAAAACAGAAATAAATGTAATTACTAAGAAGGCAAGCGTTCTCACCTATTGTTATTCCTCCAACAAAGCCATCTGTAAGCCTCAAAGGCACGTTCATGGAAGTAAGAAGTTCATTAACATACTGGAAAACGTGGATATCATAATATGAGTTCACATACATATTCTTAATCGAAAACATTTATACGGCTGATACATCTGAATCATAACCGGAAAAGCCGAATGCGTTAAAGGCACCATTAGAGGTAAGGGAAAACTGAGATTTGGGAGTACATGTTCTATGAAACGACTCTTCTACTTCTGAAAAGGTCACGTGTGGTGAAAATCGCATAAAAAAACGCGGTTTGGGGTTTTACAGCGACCCCGCAGCTCGGCATGCCGTCCTGCGGTCATGCGCCCGGGCGAGTTGTCGAGGAGGGACGGGACAACGAGCGCGGCCGCCTGGTTCATACTCTGGCATGTCTTCAGTCCTCTTCGGCTAGTGGCGCAGAGGACGAGAGAGACGGGGGATTTTCGGGTTCCTATTTCTCGGTTCTCTCACAGTTTTATGTCGTTCTATCTCTACTCTTATACTGCTGAGCACTTCTTTCGTAATCCCCCAATTTGCCAGATTTACCCCTCCCGGTGTCTTTGATGGCTGATGAATCGCATCGCATAATTGTATGCCTATGTTAAGTAAAACAAAACGATTAATGAACAAATTTCCAACATCTGAATTCAAAATAGAGATATTTTCGGGGTGTCCCATGCTCCAGAAAAGTGCTTCGTAGCCACCAAAATCCTCATCCTATGAAGGTAGTCTGCATGCGGCTGTCTCAGCCTCTTCTCAGTACAGACACTGGAGTCATGTATAGGGGAGGGTGGAAAAAGTTTTGTTATGAAAACTGAGAAGAATCCTCAGCTACCACAGAGGTCTAGAAAAAGTCTAAGAAAAAAAAGGTAATAAAGCGGTATGACAAGTCCCTAGCGCGTTCACTTCATGCTTCTTTTCTGGTTCAGCGTTCTCCTTCGATAACACAGAAGAAGATATCAGTTCAAACCGATGGATGTAACTTCATTGCAAAACTCTTATGCGCGCTAAACCAGAAACCAGTAGAAAACTACTATTCTCATATCTTCCATACCGTCCTAAAGAAAACAATCAACAATGGTGAGGGGGGTGGGAAGGGGAATGGAACACTCAGGCTAAAATACAAGTTACTCGAATGAGCGGTGCGAAGGGAGTGAGGGTACGGGTGCATTTTTAAGTTGTTCACATTTGAGTAACACCCAAAACGTCTTTCTTGATCAGTTGTGAATGATCTTAACAAAGTAAGTGCACCAGAACGCAAAAACAAGGGGTAAAAAATACCATGAGCTTGGGTGACAAAAAGTACAAAAGTGAGACTTTTTCAAAAAAAAAAAGGCAATAGGAAATATCTCTAAATAATTACTCACATGTGCATTGATTTTTACTTCGTTTATCGATAGTTCTCCAGCGATTAGCTTCACAGAAAGTTGATCGAGTGTTAGATTTTGCTCGAAAAATTGTCCGAGATATCGCTGAATCATGAAGCGACACCACCGTTTGTGTAGGCCCTCCGTGATATCGAAATCGGAAAGCTTCATGCAATCTACAAATTCATTTTTAAGACAAGATGAATTCGATGTTCAACATCCAAAAATATATTCGAAAAGAGCAACGGCGGTTATCGATCGTCAGCAAGCACAGCGACTCTGAGTGACTAGCAAAATGCAAGGAAAATACAATTCCGATCGGATTTTAATGGCAACACTGCCGAGATATACTGTACTATGGTTCTTTCTTGTTCGAGGCAAAATTCTAGGAGGTATAATGGGAGAAAATCCCGAAATGAACTTCAACATCTAAGCACGAACTTAATGTCTGAATTATCATCACACTCAGAAAACATCCACCTATTAAATCACGCCATTTGTTTTGCTGTAAATCGTATAGTGATGTTTACAGGTGATATGTGAGTTAGGGGGGCCAGCGCACTGTGCTGTAGCGTTAGCCGAATCGGGTTCAAATTCTGCATGAGCATTGGCGCATCCGCGATTGGAGAGAATTGGTGGATCGGCGCATCGGCGATTTTGGCTGTTTGCCACAATGCAAATGAACCGACGTGGTGGCACGTAAGACTGCGTTCATACTTTGCGCCGGTGAGACGTGGCTGCGTTCAAAGGCAGCGAGGCAGTATGGCAGAGGCAGAGATGCAGAGTAACGCGGCCACGCCCTGCCACGGGCACCGCAAAGTGTGAACGGCGCCTAACATCGCCAAAAATCCCAAATCGCGGATGAGCCAAAAATCTCATTCAATTGGGTAGGAACGCACCCTTAGGCGCCGATATCTCCGAAAAGGAGCTATAGATCTAAACTAGAAAAAAAATATGTTGCGCAGCAGCGTGGCGGGCCGATGATAGCCTCAAATTGTGTTTCTATGACATACCAGCCGGTTGCAGCGATATCTATAGCGGGATCTGGCCATCAAAACGCATGAATCAAAGTCAAAACCTCGCCGGTCTATAGGGCGAATTTCATAATTTGTTTTTCTGGTTGCTTTTTTTAAACATGCTAAACAAGCAAGCGACGCATAACAAATGTTGATGAAAAACATTTACTGACAAATTGTGGGCGTCCAACCTAAACAAACTTGAAGGGTCAATTCAAGCCGGGGGGGAGACGCAATTTTGCGTCAAGGTCGAAGCTCCTTTCCCTCCCTAGGCTTAGGCTAAAATTGATATCCTCTCCTTCCACATGAAAAAGCATCTGTCAAAGCATAGGTTATATCTGCTTTAGCCCAAGCCTAGAGAGGGAAAGAAGCTCGACGTCGATGAAAATTTGACGCAAAGTTGCGTCTCCCCCCCCCCCCCCCCCCGACTTGAATTGACCCAACTCGAATGATGTGTATTTCGCGGGATTAATCTGGAATCATGGAAAAGTGACAAAAAGTCTGAAGAATACTAAAAAGTAATAAGGAACAGAATGGCAAGGCATTTGCCAAAATTAAAATCAGCCTAGGCACACCAGTCTTCAGACTAGGCAGCGACAAACTTACGCGATAAGGCGAACGCAACATTTTTTTTATTATTTATTTATTTATTCAGTGGACATGTGCACATTCTTAGAGTCACGAACATTTATGTACGCGTATGAACCCATCGAAATGACTTGATTCAAAAAAGCAATGGAAAGCAGAAGAACTTAAACGGCAAAATGTGACATTGCTCTCCCCGGTGCGGTTGCGTCGCGGCTTTCGTACTGGAGCATACTATCTCCCCAAGCGCGCTAATCTTCCATGCCATGTGGTCCTGCTTGAGGTGGAATGTCTTCGGAATCGTCGTTTAACATCCATTATTGCTATAGTCAACACTGTTCGGGTCAAATAAAGTCGGGGGAGAAGGGGGGGGGGGGGAGAGGGGGAGACGCAATTCGCGTCAACGTCGAAGCTCCTTTCTCTCCCCAGGCTTAGGCTAAAATTGATATCCCCTCCCCTCATGAAAAAGCATCTGTCAGAGCATAGGTTTCATCTGCTTTAGCCTAAGCCTAGGGAAGGAAAGAAGCTATGACGTGGGTGGAAATTTTGCGTCTCCCCCCCCCCGACTTTACTTGACCCCACTGTTCATCAAAAAACGTGTTCAACAAATCAAATCAATTCAACAAATATCACATAAAAAACCACTCTACAGCTTCAGTTCTGAAAAACCTGGAAATCTATGCTAGTTCCGATAACTTGGATTAAAGTAACAACAATATGAAGGCATATCAGAAAACTAATACCGCTCAACATAACATGTCTTAAGATTCAGAGGACCCTTGGCATAAAAGATTTTCTAAAAGCATTTTGATAGCGCACGCGCAATTAATGAAAACATCGCAAGGAGTAGTGGAAACTGAATTCGCATCTTCATAGAAAAGTGGCAAATCCTGCATAAAATACACTATAAAGACGGTGCACGTTCTGGATAAAGTACAATCCAGAGAAAACATATTACTGAAACGCGCTTGGACGAGATAATATGCTCCAGTACGAAAGCCGCGACGCAACCGCACCGGGGAGAGCAATGTCACATCTTGCCGTTTAGGCTGAGGTTATACCGTGCGGACCGTCCGGACCGGTCGGACCGGCCGGTCCGACCGGTCCGGGCGGTCCGCACGGTATAACCTCAGCCTTAAGTTCTTCTATGGAAAGCAGCACAACTAGCGACACCTTTGCTTCCAACAACAAATCAGGCACAAAAACACAAAAGTGTCCGTGATATCAGGTCTCCAACTCACCTTTGCTCCTACAACGCAACAAGATTCTCTGAAAGTTCAAGCCTGATCGATCGACAAGTTGTATTCGTACCGAGAGTATTACCATGATGCATAATTTTGTTTTGCGCGGAGTCAGCATTGAGTCGTGCGTCGCGTAGCACTGCGACCACTGCGATCGCTTCGATCTCGTCGCCGAGTATGAATGCAGATGCCACGTTCATCTTTACATGTACGACATTTGAACTTGACCGATTGGATTTGCTCTCGATTCCTTTCATGTTGCATTTTCACTTTAAATGGTCCTGTATTTGAAGACAACATTGCCTCCTTTTCATATACCTTTGTTGACGTAGTATACTGAAAAAGGGAAGCAGAGCGATCCCAATAAAAAATGAAGCGTTCGACAAACTTACAGATTCACCATTTACTGGGTTCAATGAAGAGAACACACAAATTATTACACCAATGTAATTCCACTATATAGAATTCGCTTAGTATGCCTGTGTGTGTCCCTCTGTCTGTTTCACGAAATTCATATCTCGGGCCGCAGTAAAGCTCGGACGCTGAATTTTACAAGTGATGTGGAGGGGGGGGGGGTGCCAAGGGAACCCCAGCGGTGGTGGGCTGAAAGTGATAGCAGCTGATAAGGGCTGATAAGGAGCCTCTGCAGGGAAATGTCGCCAAATTCGTTTCGCCTTTCGCGTTGATCCAGGAGCACTAACACTCATAGGTGTTGTGCGGGGTGGGACGGGGACATCAATGGTGGGTGACCCGCATTGATGACGGTTGATAAGATTCGATAAGGAGCGTAAAAAGGCTAGAGTCGTGAAACCCGTTTCGGTTTTCGCATTGGTCCCGGAGCGTTCATACTCACGTACTACTGGAGCTGGTGGGTGCATAAGGTAACGGTGACTGTCTCGCCATGTACCAGCACCTCTTGTGAAAGCATTCCTTCCGCGTCCCAGAGGTACACAGTCCTGAGCGCGGTTTGTCCTCCATGTCAATCGCTGCTGAAGCTGATGAACCAGCGGCGCACGGTCTCGTAGCTCACACATCCCTCTCCCAATGCAGCGTTGATGGAATCACAGGCTTCGCTCGCTTTGGTGCCACGTGACCACTCACAGTAGACGACACCGTGCCTGGTTGGTTTCGATTACGGGCATTGAAGCTTTCTCCACGGAATCTGGCCGGGCAATATATACTTTGCCAGAAAGCTCAGACAACGTTCTACCATATCCCTGAACGGCCCAGATCTGTCTTGAAATAAACAAAAGTTATTGTTGGTTTTGGAAAAATCCTACAAGACTTTTGGTACAACATAATACACTCCTGGTAGTCAACTAGTACTCAAGAAATTGAAAGTCCAGCTATCCAAGGCAAGATACGATCTTGATTACGGTAAGGCCGCGAGCGACGGTTCCGACCATTGTGCCACGTCCATGTTTTTTTGAGAACCGAGACAGTGGCTGAAATCCTTTTATGCTGGTGTATTCATGTGGAGATAATGGCCGCTAACGTCATGTCCATCATTCAGAGGCACCATTTTACATTAAAAACTTGTTTCAGGCTAGATTGTAAGGAGATTGAAGAATCAAAATGAAGAGCGGCTTACCGCGCGACCACTTTAAGGGTGAAGTGAGATTTTGTTCACGTTAAAGAGTAAGAGTTAAACGAGAAAATACGATTGGGACACAATCGAAGCTTCTCCTAGAATTTAGGCAAATCGGCAGTGTTGCGATTCGATAGGCCCTGTGAGCCCGATGAGACGCAAAGAAGGAATGATGGTGGAATTAACCACTACTGAAGGATTTGGGTACGCTTCAGGCAATTCCGTAACGCCATACCCTTTAACTGTGATTTCGGAAGTTTGCAGGTCTCCTCAGTTGAAACGCATGTCTTATTTCCATTAGCCCTGCTCATGAAAACCAAGACCAGTGTTTTGTATTACACTACTTCTTACCCCACCCTTGACTGCGGGAGAAGTTCCTCCCAAACATCATTCCCACGAAACCGTCATGGTATTTCTTCCTCATAGATCACTTTCTTCAAGTAAGGAGTCACACGGAATAGAAGGGTGCAATACTTATATTTTATTTAGTTCCTTGCGATAACAGAGAAATTGAGATTATTCGAAACATCTCAATGATTATGCACAACCACAATCCATGTGATCCCAGGCTTCCAATCGATTCCCAAGTGATGAGAGCAGTAACAGAGCTGCTGCATACCACTGATCCACAAAATGCTGAAAGCCCAACGATTGCTAGCACCACGTAAATATAACAACAAATATACAAAAGGGTTTGCTTGGAGAAATGTTTTCCATATGGTTTGTCCCAACTGTCACTGCTCCATCGGAACTACAGAGGGATTAGGAATATATGGACGTGGTCGGGCATCTTCGCTAACATGAAGCGCCACACAACCACATTTTATGGGACACGTCAGACCAGATACAACCACCATAGGAGGGCCTTTCGGCAAGTGGCTCCGATACTCTGCGACGGCAAAATAACATCCACCCCACGTGAATGGTTAGGACGTATTTGACCTCGTGCCCATTAATAGAAGAAGCAAAGAAGCGATTGTAAGAAAAGGCGACTTCAAACCTCACCTGAAAAAAGGGGCACGCAATTCCAACGTGTCCATGCTGTAGAGCGCTTAACACTCCATCAGGACACTGACTTCTGAAATTAGTTGCATGAACTAAACAATAAAAAACAGTTCAGAAATGAGAGGAATGTTTTCCATATGGTTTGTCCCAACTGTCACTGCTCCATCGGAACTACAGAGGGATTAGGAATATATGGACGTGGTCGGGCATCTTCGCTAGCATGAAGCGCCACACAACCACATTTTATGGGACACGTCAGACCAGATACAACCACCACAGAAGGGCCTTTCGGCAAGTGGCTCCGATGCTCTGCGACGGCAAAATACCATCCACCCCACGTGAATGGTTAGGACGTATTTAGCCTCATGTCCATTAATAAAAAGAATGAGAAGCAAAATGAATGGAAACATGACTTCAAATCCCACCTCAGTAGCAGGAATATCCATTACCACGACTTTTATGTGTTCGAAAACTTCATTACCGAAAAAGTTATGACATCTGAAATATGCGGCATAAAAAAAACGAGAGATTTACTACAAAGAGTGCGAGTAATGTTTTCCATATGGTTTGTCCCAACTGTCACTGCTCCATCGGAACTACAGAAGGATTAGGAATATATGGATGTGGTCGGGCATCTTCGCCAGCATGAAGCGCCACACAACCACATATTATGGGACACGTCAGACCAGATACAACCACCATAGGAGGGCCTTTCGGCAAGTGACTCCGATGCTCTGCGACGGCAAAATAACATCCACCCCACGTGAATGGTTAGGACGTATTTAGCCTCATGTCCATTAATAAAAAGAATGAGAAGCAAAATGAATGGAAACATGACTTCAAATCCCACCTCAGTAGCAGGAATATCCATTACCACGACTTTTATGTGTTCGAAAACTTCATTACCGAAAAAGTTATGACATCTGAAATATGCGGCATAAAAAAAACGAGAGATTTACTACAAAGAGTGCGAGTAATGTTTTCCATATGGTTTGTCCCAACTGTCACTGCTCCATCGGAACTACAGAAGGATTAGGAATATATGGATGTGGTCGGGCATCTTCGCCAGCATGAAGCGCCACACAACCACATATTATGGGACACGTCAGACCAGATACAACCACCATAGGAGGGCCATTCGGCAAGTGGCTCCGATGCTCTGCGACGGCAAAATACCATCCACCCCACGTGAATGGTTAGGACGTATTTAGCCTCATGTCCATTAATAAAAAGAATGAGAAGCAAAATGAATGGAAACATGACTTCAAATCCCACCTCAGTAGCAGGAATATCCATTACCACGACTTTTATGTGTTCGAAAACTTCATTACCGAAAAAGTTATGACATCTGAAATATGCGGCATAAAAAAAACTAGAGATTTACTACAAAGAGTGCGAGTAATGTTTTCCATATGGTTTGTCCCAACTGTCACTGCTCCATCGGAACTACAGAAGGATTAGGAATATATGGATGTGGTCGGGCATCTTCGCCAGCATGAAGCGCCACACAACCACATATTATGGGACAAGTCAGACCAGATACAACCACCACAGAAGGGCCTTTCGGCAAGTGGCTCCGATGCTCTGCTACGACTAAACACATCCAGCCCACAAGTGGATAGGACATGATTAGCCTCGTGCCCTGATAAAAAAAAATCCATTTATTAGCTTACCTCCGATTGACGTACTCTCGAAGAACATCGCTGTGCTCACGTAATCATGTTGCAGAATCTTGCAGGCAACCTTTTGCAAAGCTCCATGCTGAAATGGAAAGCTTTCCAGTCCCTGAACTCGGTCAGCAAGCGTGATATATCACTTCCGACTGCATAAATGAGCATATGCTATAACAAACTCAACGCACCTTTTCTGTGACGAGCGAACCTCATAGAAGAACTTTCTTCATAGCGGACAGCTTCTGAAATGACCATCTCATTCATTCAAACTTTAGGCCACCTATGGCGCGAAACTTTGGCTCGAGTGCGCTCCTGAGCATCAACATTGTAGTCGCGAAATTTAAAAGGGAATATTCAGATCTGTCGTCTTTCATCATGTATGACATCGCGACCGCTCCGTGTTTTGTGCTCCTTTTCCCTTTCAGTTTCTTCGAAATTATCTTTGTTAAACAAGTGTCCTACGTTTCAAAAAAGGGATACAGATAGTGAAGGGGGTGCATTCCACTCTTGTGCTTTGTTCCTTGTTACTTAAGAAAAGCGGTGCAATAGAAACTTCAACGAAGCATATCAGCCAAATTCTCTTTCCTCAAATCCTGCGGTCTGTTTTTGGGTGCTAATGTTGTTAAGGAAGGGTAGGTAACTCGTTATTGCGCTATCGTCCCTCAATGGAAACCGTTCTACCGTCAACAGTTTCTACACCCAAGTATTTACTTTTACCTTAGTCTTACTTAAAGGGGCTTCCTCGTAAACAAAGGCTCAGGCTAAAAACCTTGGCAAAAATAACAGTGGAGTGTCTTACCCCAACTACATTAGGCCATGTTCATAGTCATCGTTATTGGCGCATCGGCGCGCTCAGACGCAGTCGTTGAAATCGCGCGCGCCGCAACGCACGTTATGGTATTGGCGGGTTTGACATTGTGATATGTATGTATTGGATGTGCTCATTCGCCCACGCGCTGGTGCCCCGACGCGCCCAAAATGGTGGCAGGGTGTGGCATTGTGATCAATGTGTGCCTTGTGTTCATTACCCGATGCGTCTTTGCGCCATGCGTTCATGCGCCGATGCGCCTAAAACGTCGAGAGGGCGCGGCCAGCCGATCAATGGGTGTCTTTTACTACATTCGCAGAGGCGCTAATGCGCATCACGATGGCTATAAACGCGGCCTCAGCACGGTTTTTTGTGTATCAAACCCACATGGTAAATGTCGTAGCGCAGTGGTCAGTAGAGGAATGGCCGAAGAGGTACCGCATTCGAACAAGTGCAACAGTCGGGTATTAGCGATCTATGCTCACTTGTTCGATTGCATCTGTGAACGACTGGTGTTCTCAAAAATTTGGTTGTTTCGAATCATAGTACTTTCACCCAGAAGCCACGGGTTGTATTATACCTACGTTCGAAAAGAGAGAAGCTTCAAGGTGGATGAGCCGTTGCGCCACTCGATTAACCTCCTCCTCAACACAGTGCCCGTTTTTGTGTGACTCGGGTTGAGGTTTTGATTTTTTTTCTTACAGCGTTTTATAGGGCACATGTTTTAAAGAAACATTTACATTTGTTCCAGTCTATAGCGAACGCTTTCACCACATTTCTGTAACCTGTGCATAGGCGTTTACTCAAAAATATGTTTAAAGTTCAATTCGGGTTGTTAATGTAGGTGGGGGGAGCATATCTAAGCCTTACCTGAAGGGGTTGGGGCTCTCTCCAATTTAAATCTCAGACTAAAAGCCTAGGCAAAAAGAAGCGTTGGACGCTGATCACAGTGCCCCTCCCCCCCCTCCTCCAAATACATTAGCATCCATTTCGGTGCTCGTTGCTCGGACCTTTTGGGCAACTTGCTTCTCATATTGGCGTAATTTACAGAGACAAGGCGAAATGGGTCAATCACCGGTACAATGATATGTGGACAAAGAAGCATTTATAGCAGGCTATGTCCTTCTAGCCACATCTTCAGAGCTTACTTCCACTCTTCGCTCGCTGTTAGTGGTTTGTTTACTTTAGTTGTTGTCGCAATTGGAAAAAGCGAAACTCAAGTACTTCAGCTGAAATCTATCGGGCGACATGCTAAACTACAGAAGCGGAAAGATTCGTTGGCTGCCTATCCGCCAGAGTTTCGAGCTAAACTTAAAGAATGGCCAAAACTACTTCAGGCTGAGATCGATGAGGGCGTGTCTCATGTCGGTTGATCTTTTTATTCGAGCCATTTTTGTGTTTAAATGGTTCTTTGATTTTTTAGCTGAAAGAGCTTCGAGAAGTCAGCGATCTCCCGGTGTTGGAAGACCGTGGACTGCTATTGGGTAACCTCCGTTTGGTGTCCGATGATCTTCACCCAATCACAGGACGTACCGTAATTTTGAAAAGGATCCAATCTGGTGATGGAGCTGATCGTTTCAAGATTTTCCGATCAGGTATGATCGATTATGAATATAGTTTGAAAATACTTCAATGCGCTTTTTAGGAGCCCCTGTTGCCATTCGTGATGCGAAAACGTTAAAAGAAATCGCTGAATGTGTGATGCTGGCATCGAATCGGAAAGAGATTAAGGTTTTAACTGTTGTGTGAGGAATATATTCCCATCGTCTCCCTGGAAGTACATGGTTCTTTTGTCAGATTAAAATTCGTCCATCAAGTGCGTCAAGGCATCTTGATGGCGATACGGAATACGTGCTCACAATGTCTCAATCGAGTGGTGCTCTGCATTCCGTGCAAGATTTCTTCCTGTAGGTTCTACTTTAGCTTTCGTCTTTTTCCCTATCCAATTTAAACAATAACTTGTTATATTCAGGCAGAACAAAGCAGTTGATACGCCTGGCGCAGATTTATTAGGGTATGCCTTCAGAGCAAAGAACATGCCTTCAATACATAATGGTGGGTATCCTTAGTTCGGGCTTCCTTTTTAAGTGGACTGCTCGTATGCTCCAGTAACGATGATTTTTTTTCAGATAGAATGGTTCCGCATCTCTCCGATGAGTTAAATGATAGTCAACGGCGAGCCGTCAGCGCTGCTCTGAACAACAGAAGGCCATTTGTAACCATCCAAGGGCCACCAGGCACGGGTAAAACTCGTGTAGTGGCCGAAATAGTCCGACAGTTGCTTCGCAAAAAGTTGAAGGTTTGAAGTCTGCGCATTTCTCGGATCAGTTCTGGCAATTCAGTAACGATTTAAGACCCTGGTATGTGCTCCCTCCAACGTGGCTGTTGATAAGGTCATGACAGAAGTAGTGAAACTACTCGATGACGAACAACTCAAGGAGGATTTTCCTAGTGACCGGAAACGAGGTGGGTGTTCAGCGCTCACCAGTTCGTTTTATAATTTCCTTTTAATATTATGAAGTGTAATATTGGCTCACTTAAGAAATGATATCTGATGCGGAGACAATCGAGGAGGCCCTCACAGCCAATGAAAAGTATCCTGAACTTTGTGGCATGTTCGACCAGATGGTAAGGTTTTTTCTATAAGTTTCATTTTTTTTGCTATGTTAGGGAACGAGAAATCGTGTTTTTCCATACGGTTTTCCTTCTCTGATCAATGAAACACCAATGATTGTCGGCCCTGAGTGGAACGGAAAGCGTAAAGTTGCATGAAGCTGTTTTTACGTCATCTGCTTCATTGTCGAATAGTTTACGTATGTCGTGCCTATGCTCAAGGAGATCACAGAATCCGTACAGTTGACTCAGACGGATGCACTTTTTAGAGCTGTTTTCTGTGAGTATAGTAGCCGTTCATATGCGCACTTGCTCTGGAGCCCTCCTTTTCTCCGGTTCATTTCGCGTCTGGTCCCAGCGGACAGGCACAGCAGTCTTACCTTCGGTGCCTGGTCATAGATAAAACCGTCGTCAGACTAAGCAATTTTGCGTTGTTGCGATACTGCGCTTTTGCATTGTCGCAGTTTCGCGCGCGATACTGCGACCTTGGGATTGTGCGATGCCGTAATATCGCGTGCGGAGTCCAATATCGCAAAATCGCGAAGTCTGACGGCGGCTTTATATTGTAGTGTACGCAGTACATCGCGAGCATGCACTAGATACCAGAGAAGCAAGACACTCTTGCGGTCTGAAGACAGATTTGACCTTCGAGGTGAGCACCATCTTGATAGTCATTGGTGGGAGGACGTCGAATGCTTTTTGGTTGCATCCCGAAGCGCGGTGGGCAGATGGGTGATCGGAGCCCCTTCCAACTTCCTTAACATTGTTCCAGCGATGATCAAGGTGGCTCCCACCTTCCAGTGAGCATGAGTGGCCCTTTCAATCACTATGATTTTCAAGTGACTCATCGCAACGTGCGTGAGCTGTGATGACACTCTCTTCTAATTATAATGATTAGTTGTCTGTGAGCTTGACAAGATAATGAATTTGAAGTGAGTAATTAGACCTGTTTACTTAAGAATGCATCAACAGATCAAGCTCACCGAGCGAAACTTAAAACGGCAGCAAACAAGCTGAAATGGAAAATAATCAAGGTAATACTTGCACTCTTCCATTTTTGGCTCATGTTTTCGTTAGAAAATCGCTTACAGTGTGCTGTGTGTTCACGCTACCTGCTGTTGAAGTTTTGCAGTTCGAGTTTAGATTCATGCTCAGTTCAGGAGTCCTACAAGAGGCGCCTTGCGATTTTCTGCACATTGACCTCATCAGCTATTCAACGGTTGTCGCAGGTGAATTGGCATCCGGATGTTATCATCATAGGTATTTTGATCTAACTATCACCGAGTATTGCACAGGTACCTAGTGATAATTCACATAACATTTGCTTTCCAGATGAAGCAGCGCAAGCGTCGGAACCCGTCGCTTGGGCTGCTGTTGTTCAAGCGAAGCGCTGTATTCTAGCTGGTGATCATGCACAGCTACCGTCTACGATCTTGTCTTCGGCGTAGGTCTAATCGCTTTGTTCGTATGTTCCTTTCTGTAGTGTTTCAGCTTAGCTCGACTGGGATGTTCCGGCTGTTTTCAGTGCTCGCAAAGGAAATCTTGATGTCTCTCTAATGGAGCGGCTCGCTAAAGACTTTCACAATGCGAACATCAATCAGCTGTTAACCGTCCAATACAGAATGAATGAGAAGATTATGCAGTGGTCTTCGAGAGAGTTCTATGAGTCAAGACTTGTAGCGGCTGAAGAGGTGTCAAAGATTACTCTCAGGTTGGTGTGGCTGAAGAGAAGTTATAGACAGTTCTGTGATCTTCTGTTACATTGCAGTGACATATCCTTCATCTCCAGCGATTCCCCATTGAACGAACCACTCATTATGATCAATACTGATCTCGCGAAGGATAGAAGAAGTGACCTGTACAGAGAGTTGCCGTTCCAGATGTCGTTTAGGAATCCAGGTCAGTTCTCCCAATAAAGTTAGTGCAAGGGAGCCGAGCAGATAAGCAACAAGTGAGTTCGGGCTTTTTATGCAGCTCTTCTCGGATGAACTCCTTAACGTGACTTCACCTCCACAAGATTTCCTCTTCAGTCCCTTCTCATAAGCAAGTGGGGCATAGCTGTCTGCTATTGGCATGCATCAAATACTTTATCCATGATTCTGAAATATGTATTTGCAAGCACTCACTTCTTCAGGAGAGGCAGCATTAGTTGCTCGTTACGTTGATGTTCTGAGGTCAATAGGGATTTCAGAAAAGGAAATAGCTGTTATTTCTCCGTATTATGCACAGGTACTTTCGCTTTGGCACTTGGTCTTTGCTCCTTTTTGGCCTTATCGTTTATCGCGTTGTTTTGGAATGGCTGTTTTTACAGAAAGGTTTAGGTAGCATCGATTCGTGATATTATGAGTGCATCTGATGTGTCCGTTAACACTGTAGATTCGTTCCAAGGACAAGAACGAGAAGTTGTTGTATTCAGTATGGTGCGACATAACCCAGAAAGTAAGTACGCATTGCTTATCCTGCTGTATGCTGTTCCTGTCTTACTCCGATGATACAGTTCCGTTTCTTATTCCTTGAATGCCTTGAATAATGGATAATCTACTGTTTTATCGGCTACAAGCCATGTAGTAAAATTACTGAGAGGCAGTGTGGCGTGAAGACAGCATCGCCGCTACAGGAAGCTTTCATATCCTAAGCTTTGGAAGAATGGACGATTTGGTGGAAACTCTGGAAATCTAAGAATTAGGAATCAATTTAGCTCTAAGTACTGAAGGATTGTCTCGATGGAGACAGAGAATCGATTTGTGTTTTACCATTACTGCCGAATCGTCGACTCCGCCAAACCGTATCGATATGTATCTATCATTATCGCAAAATTGCCGATGCGTTGCTTCTCTTCTTGATCGACTATTTCAATTCCCGGAATTTCCGTATTGCCCAAAATGTTGGCTGCGAGCGTGCCCATAAGTTCTCATGGGACTAATATTCTTCTGTTTCCCGGGAATCGAAGTAACTAAGCCGGTTGTACCTTTATAATGTGAGGCCTTTTTTTTCTTTTTTTTTTTCCTGAAAAATGCTCTAATCCTGGTTCAGTTGCATTTGTATTCCCATTGCACCAATTTTAGGTTACCTTTTTTTTTCACTGTAATAGTGTGGGTACACGTGTGTGTACCCACACTATTACAGTGTGAAATTTTGTGCAGCATAGATTTGAAAAGTTGTTATCCTTCCTACTCGGAAATCAGACCATTTTCTTGGTTCTGTCATCAGACAAATGTTTCCTTTTGTGAATTGATGGGATTGAAAATGTGTTCTACCCGCTCTTTTGTAGAGGTTATTGGATTCCTGCAAAATGAGCGACGACTCAATGTGGCCATTACACGTGCAAAGCGCCAGTTCGTGCTAATCGGTAGCGCTCGTATGATGAAAAACCGTCATCTACGATCACTTTTAAGGTTTCAGTTGGACTATTTATTTTGCCATAATAGATGGCATTATGGGCTCAATTATAGTATATCTTCACTTTTCCATGAAGTTTCATCACATTTGTCTTTGTGTCTCCATTTAATTTTGTGCATTTGAACTCATGTCATACGACGCTTCCATATTGCAGTACCGTACAGAGCTGTGGGAAAACATACGCACCAGAGATGATGGACACTTTTGAAAATGGTGAGAAGTTGGCTTGACATCTAAGAATAACTTCCATGATTCGATTCTTCTCAGTGGTCTTTGCAAACTGCTAAGAACGTACTTTTGAAGAGTGCAAGTTTTTACTTTGCAAGCAGAAAGTACAAAGATGGTGTTTTAGAGACTTCTTCGCTGCCACTAGCTTCTTTGAAGAAAGAAGTTGTTCACTCTTAAAATGGTGGGTCAGTTCGGTATTGAGAATGTTTTCAGACTCTTACTGTTTATAATTTACTTCTTGATATTTCTTCAGTTAGGCGATGACAAAGTCCCTTGTCCCTGTCCCAGCTGTGGAAGTGATCGCTCATTTTGTAAAAGGATGAAGTGCTGTTGGTGGATCAGCATCTCTGAAATGAGTCATGCGTCCTACCTCATTAGGAGTTGTGGAAGCATTTGAATGCAGTAGTGTTTATGTGTTTAGTGGGCGAATGAAAATTTTAGGTGCATACAACAATATTGACATAGTGCATCAATATTACGGGTACATATTTGCAAATAAATATTGATTCGTCGGTTGTTTCACGTTCGGATCAATGATCCTGGTATCAGCTCTGTTACTTCTGGTATTTAATTGTTTGATGGTATTTGTAGTTGTCTGTTAGCTCGGACCAATAATTCACTGAATTGTTGGTCCAAGCAGAATGGTCACTGATTCACAGTGGCGCTGAACTTGACTAACTATGGCGTACTACAGTAGCTGTACATGTATTGTACAAGTGCCGTATTGATGAATTTTACCAAGATCCACTTTTCTGAATGCTTGTAGGTATTCTCTAATCTTCTGTGTCAACTTCCTGCGCATTTGTGTCGGAAACGGTATAGTCGATTGACGAAGCTTGTTAGAGATAAAAGCAAAGTGTGAGTCATTACGGTCACTATGACTGATTAAATACCAAGAAAGTTAGAGCTTTGAACACATCGTTAAGCACCAAGGCTGCACCAGTAACTGAAGTACAACTTTTGTTACAAGAATTGTTTTTTTTTCAATTTCCTGAACGTGCATTAGTTCCACAAAATTACGGCTAAATGAGCTAAAAGGAAACGAAAAATGTGCATGAGTAGTTGTTGAAGTAGATGGCAGGAGATCCGCGGAATTCTTCGCAGGCTGTTAAAACGGGTAGAAGCTTTTCAAAATTGAAAGAAACTCTTCACCTTCAGCGCTTTCGACACTGATCGGTCCACCGAAGTGAAGTATGCATATCCAATGCTATTGCAGGGTATAATGGCCAATTCCATACAGTTGGAACAGGCTAGGTCTGGCCACCACTTCAGTTTTCTGTTGCTTATTACTACAGAAAATTAAGCCGGAATACAATCGATTTAAATGGATGACTATATTGTATAGCTATTTGCATGTTAGTTGCACGTAAAAGTGGAGAGAACGTTTGTCATACGGAAAAAAGTACCGGGTGCTATTCAACCATTATAACCTCAGCAGAAAAACAAACATTCGTCGGAATTTTGCCAATGGGGTGAAGTTATTGTCATCAGTAAGAGTTCGACATCGATTTTAAATTCATTTAGAAGAGGGAGAGCACTCCCTGGTGTCGAGGAAATAGCCGCTTCAGGGGTCAAATAAAGTCGGGGGGGGGGGGTGGGGGGAGACGCAACTTTGCGTCGACGTCGAAGCTCCTTTCCCTCCCTAGGCTTAGGCTAAAATTGATATCCCCTCCTCCCACATGAAAAAGCATCTGTCAAAGCATAGGTTTCATTTGCTTTGGCCTAAGCCTAGGGGGGGAAGGAAGCTTTGACGTGGGTGAAACTTTTGCGTCCCCCCCCGACTTTAATTGACCCCTCTTTCTTCCCCAAAAGATCTCAGATCACGAAAAAGGAAGATAAGGTGTAGACCTTCGCTTTATAGGACGCTCCAAGCATTCACAAGTAAAATCTATTGACCTTCCCTTTAGACAGGTGTGGACACGCCCGAGCCTGTGAAGATCGATACGGCCGCGACGCGACCGCAACGCCATCCACATTTGCTATCGACCCGCATTGTCCGCTTTCGCTGCAGCGTCGTCATCAACGTGGTTCGGTATCCTTCCCTTGTTTTCTGTTTCGTTGTTTCTGTCTCGTCAATGTGTAGCTCCTCAACTTCTGGAAGTCAGCAGCATGGTTATATTCGCGTCTATCGGTAAACCTTCCTATGGTGATGCCGTTTCGAATAGTTCTTTTGCCCACAGAATGACAGAACCTGAGCGGGGATGTTTGTGGTTGTGGGGTGTTCTTGTTCGCTGTTAGAAGCGATATTCAGTTTTTAATCACTCAGCTGCTTAGATTTTTCAATATATCAATTAGTCATTGAAATTACGCAATCGTTACATGAAAGATCGGGGAAATCGATTTCAGAGTGACGAGCAAACTGAGGTATTGAAGTCCTGAAGTGAATAGAATAAAACAAAAGACGCGAGATGTCGGTAATAATTCGTCTGCAATTGTTACCGTTGTCGGCGAATGCTGCCGATGTTCGAGCGTTCTTCAATGGTCTAAGAATTCCTGACGGTGCAGTCCACATAGTAGGAGGAGATGACGGCGATGCATTCATCGGATTCGCCACTGACGAAGATGCAAGACAAGCAATGCGTAGAGATCGCGGACAAATTCATGGAGAAGAGGTTCGTATTATAAATTAAAGTTGCAAAAAAGTGGAAAGGTTCAAAATAACTGTCAGTTGTAAAAGACATTGTCAGCCTTTTTCGAAATATTCAGTACAGCTGAGGAAAAACATCATCTCTATATTTATTTCAAGTCTTGAACAACAGCTAAAAGCTGTTGCTGTAACCTCCACAGCTACAGTCGTAGTCGCTGCGGAACACAACTCGAACTTTTCTTCACAACAAACACCCGTTGCCATGAGTCGTGATTTTTCCCATAATGTAGAACAAAGTAGTTTTGTGTTCACAGTAGAAAATTGACAGAGTTTAAGATGTTTTCTCGCCTTATATTTTGAATTTTCGATGATCTTCACCTGAATGGCCTTGTGCATTTATCCACATTTTAAAAACCGATCACTTTTTTGGATTACATCGTAGCGTAGCGCGATCCTCAGGAGGCTAGATTGCTTTTGCAAGAATTCGGCACATATTTGCTTTAAAACCGTTAATCAAAACATTGTGATATTTCAATACTCTTCCTGGCACCCACTTCGACTCTGCCTCTAAGGATCATAACATTTGTGGTAATGTGATTGAATCATAACTATATTAGCAGTGCCACATTCATACAAAGGTCCCCTATTAAAAATTTAATGCAAGATAAAGGCGGCTGAACTCCTGAACATATTGATCTTTCATGTGCAAGATTTTTTGGCCACTAGTGCCTATCCATATTTTCATAGCTTCTCTGCCCGAAACGATTTGCAGTCATGAGAGGTGTAATAGGTCACATATTAAACACACCATATCACCTGATAGTGTTTTTCGAAACTCGATGTTGAGGACTCCATCGACAAAGTCTGTGGTGAATTTTCTTACATCGATTCTCGACATCGTCATCACAGACTCATCTCGCTGAAGCATTACGTCTGGTTTTCAACCAAAGTCTTGTCGGCATTACCACACTCTATTCAAGCATGCGCATTTTATCCTCCATGAATACTGTGCAATGCAGACCTGCGGAAGTCAGCTAGAGCGAAGAGCCAAATGTGGGTAATAGGGTGATACATATAACGGGAGGCTCCGAAAGGTTACCATTTAATGTAGCTTCAGAAAGTTGAGAATTAGAGAAGAGTGAACAGTTTATGGTGGTAAGGATATTCTCGTAGAAACACAAAATCGGCTTATTATCGCATTTGACACAATCGCATGTTTTAGTCTTCAAAGAAGTTACATATCCTGACTCTGATCGTCCTTAATTATGACTACACAAACAACCCTAAGATGTTCTACTGATGCTATTTGTTCGAGTCCTGTTTCTTTCTGTCATCATCTGATTCTGCTCTTCACCTGCATTTGAAGTTCAGCTCAAGCGGTTTTTATCACTACTCGGACATCCTTGAATGGATGGCTAAAGGGTGATAAGTCCAAAGCTGGCATCTCATAGAAATGCCGCAACATTAGTTCTTAGTTCTGAGAACGAGTTACTTTTCGTTCTTGCAATTATGCTCTGATTTGCACGTTGTGAGGATGGCCAGTACTTGGGCCCATCACACATTAGGTTGCGTTTATCGAAAGATTCATCAAAAGTGCTAATTTTCCATCACAACGAGAGCTCTGAATGAGGGAGCCTGCAACAACTACATGCTGGTCTAGTCACATAAATATGCAATGCCAAAGAAACAATGAGAAAAATAGAAAAACAGGATAACAATAGACGAATAAAAAAATGTGGAAGACACAATATAGGAGATTGACTGCACACATCGAAACGTGTTCGTCACGGCGAAACTTATCCGAAGCAAATGAGAAGCATTCATTTATCACCAATGAAATCTTGAGTGTATTCCCTGCCACACTTTTAACCTAGCATTTCTGACGCGGTTTTCAATGTAGGCATGTTTTCGTAGGCATCTAAAGCAATGTTACGCATAGAACTCACGGACCCATTTCTGCAGAAGATGATTGTGGTTGATGACAATTATTCGAAGTAGAGCCTTGATATCAGTCTGGTATAGAACGTCAAGATGGTTACAGGAATGGCAGATTCTGCTAAGAATAAAAAATTCGTGCGGAATTGAACAAGTTAGATTGTACACTGTGGAAGGAGGTATTTCACTCTCAAAATTGCCGCGTAGTTTGTTCCAACAACAATGATTTCTTAGAAACTCACTTTTTTAACTTTCCCCGTGGCGGGAACAATTTGTGTAGTAGCTGACAGTCTCGCTTTTGCACAAAGTTGCTGGTAATGATAACAAGCGTCCCTTGTGCAGTTTTGAAAAGTGTATTTTTCTTCATTCCTGTGATGTCTTCTTTGGTCGTTCTCCGGCACTAGTTGATATTGAGGTGCTCATGCGAAACCGGTTTAAAACGTGTTATCGTTACGTGCAGCTGAACAAGCAGCAAAATGTGGGACATGTTTGTGCATAGACAAAAGCATAAGCTTTAGTGTGTGATAGTACAAGTTTGAAAGAGCGTTATTACCTAAGTACTCGGCTTGATCATTACTGATGCTTGTTGAGGCTGCGGATTTTTTCCGAGAGAGTACGGATATGGCGACGCTCACTTTTATTCCTATTGCTACCACCCCCTCCTCCTCCCCTTGCCCCTCGTCGACCATGCATAGCTAACTGTACCTTTTGGTGTGGGAATCGGGCGAAAAGTTATGGTCAGGAAATGGCTTAAGTGAGCAATCGTACCGCTTTACAAGCTGAACAAACAAATGGTTTATTCAATGAAAGGCGAGCATTAATGCGTGTGGTTGCTTCTTTAGGAGATTAAAATATTAATTGGATTTGTAAAATAAAGCTCCTGGCAAAATTCGTAAGAAGTGAAATGTAGCTTTATTAAAGTATTGAGTTATAGGGACAAGTGTGTCGAGTTGGTCCGCTGGCTCAGTGTGTTGCGCTTGCTTTTTGTATGCTTAAAGCTTAGAGACTATGAAAAAAGTGCTACTGTGCGAGTAAGGTTGGATGGTGCCGTTACGGAGCGAAATTTCATCAATGAATGATACTGAACATATTGATAAGCAAGAAATGCGTGGAACTAGTGTAAGCCTCGGTCGTGGTGTTTCGCTTTTTATTCGAGGGTTTATAAATGACGAAACGTACGTGAGTGAGTAAGAAACAATCTAGAAGTGGGCGACATGACTTGATAAACCTTTGAAATTTGCACGGACGAAGGTTATGGAGATTATTGCGAGAGGACGTTGTGTAGTGCCTCGCTTTCCAAACTGGATATGGTGTCTGTTTTTTGTACATATGGTTCATATGATTCTCTCTGTGTGCGCCAAATATGCATACGGCTTGAAGGAGTAGAGATCAAGTAGTGCCATCATTTGAGGCCACTCTACAGAAGGTGCCAAAAAAAAGTAATTTTTGTTCCTCACTTCAACCCCACATTGGTCGCACTTCGGCAAATTGCGACCAGGTATTTTCATCCCTAAAGTAAAGAGCACACCTCACTCTATCACTGTTTTCCGTTACAGCCTTCTGCACGAGCAGGAACGGTTGCTTGTTCCGAGTGAACAAGATGTGTTACCTCGGCGGGGCAAAACACGAATTCGCCGCCCTCGTTCACAACTTTGCTAAGGTCCGTTGACTGGGTACCTGAGGGGATTCATACCGGGTGTGTTCTTAAATATTCCGTTTTTTCCGGGTCCGTTTCCAAGAGCCGGAACGTGCCATTACCACTGAAACCCCTCCGGGGGCAGGTTTGAGGCATGAAAAATGATACTTCGGATCATAGCAGCGTTGTACAAGTAGCAAGGGCTCTGTGACTTCTACGATTCGAAGAGGCAATCCTTAAGAAGTTTCCCACAAAAGACCTACCACGGAACCTGGCTCCACTGTTTTAAGGGGACCTTGATACCGTGGGTGCTCTGAACCCCGACTACGCCCCTTGAAGGCTCCAAATTTTTATGAAAGTGAAAGTAGTGAGTCCCAGCTGTCCCTGCTTTCAGAGGAACATTTCGGGAATATTTTGCCCAAATACTTTTATCTCTTTCGCTTCCCTATGTTTTGTATAATAGGTGGATGTGGGCCGTGAGCAAAATTACTTTTTTTGGCGCCCCCTGTATACCATTCGCGCGGGATCTCGCCTCCAGTCATAGGCGCAGTGGCCCATTTGGACGGAACTGGTGCACAAACATATGCAAAACTTAGGGTTGGCGATTGGAAATTTCCGAGGCAGCGTTCATACTTAGCGCAGGCAGGACGTATAGACCATTTCGCAGCTCTTGGTTGGGCGTGGCCAGCGGACTTCGGTTAGTGGCGAGAGTGAGTTTGGAGGAGTGAGAGAGCTTGATACCTCCTCACCCGAGTCGGTAGGCCACGCCCAGTGAAGCGCTGCGAAATGGATTGTAGCTGCGTTCACAGGCAGCGAGGCAGAGTGACACAAGAGTGGTACGGAGACGACGCAGGCAACGAGGCAGGGTGAGACGCAGAG
Organism: Trichostrongylus colubriformis; assembly: GCA_963978905.1. NCBI lineage: Eukaryota > Metazoa > Nematoda > Chromadorea > Rhabditida > Trichostrongylidae > Trichostrongylus > Trichostrongylus colubriformis. The sequence goes on from OZ022260.1 coordinate 4,501,392, forward strand.
AAGCGCAGCCACACTGTGCCGCAGGCACCGCAGAGTACAAAAGCGACCTCAGAAGCCGAAGGTTAGACCGAGGGTGTACTTCGCGATGTCGGCGACAGGGCGTGGCTACGTATATCTGTGTCTCCGCCTATGTCATTCTGCCTCGTTGCCTGCGTCATCTCTGCAGCTCCCACGTGTGACTCTCACTCGCTGCCTGTTAACGCAGTCACGCCCTGCTTGCGGTGAGTATGACGGCGGCCTTACGCTCTGTCGAGCCATCGGGCCGCGGCCCGAAATACCACTGAAAAATGCGACCCTTCTCTCATCCTAGTACGCGACGTCACATGATAAAGCCTTCATAGGGGTTTCAAAGTGATTTGAAAGATGGGCAGGTGATAGGCAACAGCAACACTTACTGTTCTCATACGACGAAGACTATAAAATGACCAAAGGTTGGTGTACTTTACCAACTTGGTCTAGAAGCAGCAGCAGGAGTGGCTAACCTGGGATGCCGTGCAAGGTTCCGACCAGTGTTCCACGAGGTTAGGTCAGTAGTGTTGGGTGGGGGGTAATTCACTGTGAAAACGACGAACTTTACCTTCTTGTGAGACTAAAATATTGTGTTATGGAATGTTACAATAACTAGCTCCCACCTCCTCATAGATCGTATCTACTGTCAATTAGGCAAAAATATCCAACCTTACTGTACATTTAACTTCAAAAATACCTGCCTTTAGTCTTCGATCATAATCTTTGTCATTAGTAGACCAGCTACGCAGCCAAGATCTTGAAAATGGTAGTAACTCAATCGTCTGGTGGAGTAAACCGACTCATGGGTGACCTGACCCCGCACCAGTCACCGGAACACTTACAACACCCGCCAACATACCTGCTGTGCTAGCCTTAAAGGAATTGTCTACAAAAAATGAGTTTATGTTACCCATATATTTATGTCGTATTTGTCTAATGTGGGCCGCATGCAAAGTTTCACGCGAAAAAATACGAATCCTGCCAAGATACACAGCATCCCAAAGTCTTGGCCGTTGGGCGGGGCCTTCAAGCAAATGTTTACCCCGTCGTCCACCGCGGTCGAACACGCATTGTAGGATCAAAAATTTACGTAAATGATCCCACTCTCCGTGTCCAATCTCGGCGACGGGACGGGGCTTTTATCCGAAGGCCCCGCCCACCCAACCAAGAATTTGAGGAGCTGTATCTTAGCAGAACTCTTATCTTTTTGAAACTTTGCATGCAGCCCTTATCAGGCAAATACAACATAATAAAGGGTAACAAAGAACCAACTTTCCCGTGGACGATTCCTTTTTTTTGGCAAAAGGCCTGCGAGACATCATAGTTGGATATGGAAGATCGGTACTCCCTGTTAACCTTATGAAGATGCACTACTGGTAGAGTAGTAGAAACCTGTCTCCACGTTGGCAGTACTGGATTTTAGATCAGATCTATTCGCTCCAGGCTTTTCCAAGTTTGTCAAAATCGTAGTTGTACCAATAGGTTTGTTTTCGCTGTTTCTTGGAGAGCAGTTCATTTGCTTCCAACATGGCCACGTTACCAGCATGTTATAAAGATTGGGCGGGAAATAAAGAAGGGCTGAGTTCTGACCTCCCGCTTCATCTTGTAAATTCTCACGTCCTAGGGTGTTCCGAGTACTACGCAATGGCACAACTCACGATAATATTAGGTTCTCCCAAAAGTCTTGTGGGATTTTTCTAAAAAAATCAATAACTCCTGTTTACTTGGAGGCAGGTCTACGCGGTTCAGGAATATGGTAGAACGTTCTCTAAGCTTTCTAGTAAATTATATATTGACCCACCAGATTCCGCGGAGAGAGCTACAAAGCCCGTAGCCGATACCCACCCAACGCGCGGTGTCATCTACTATGAGTGGTCTTGCGGCACCAAAGCGACGGAAGCTTGCCACTCCATCAACGCTGCACTGGGCAAAGGATGTATGAGCTACGAGACCGTGCGCCGCTGGTTCATCAGCTTCAGCAGCGGCGAGATTGACATGGAAGACAAACCGCGCTCAGGACTGTACCACTGGGACGCGGAAAGAATGCGTTCACAAGAAGTGGTGGTACAAGGCGAGACGGTCACCGCTACTGTATGCACCCACCAGCTACAGCAGCTCGCCGTCGCTGCTCGAGAAAAGCGCCGGGGAAGGTCCGCGGTCGCCCTCCTTCATGACGAAGCCTGCTCCCATTTCGCGAAAAGTACCCAGGCCAAGCTACAGGAGTTCGGCTGAAATGTGCTGCCTCACCCGCCATGCTCTCCCGACATTGCCCTTTCTGATTCTCATCTCCCATCCTCTGAAATCCTTTCTGGCCAAGAACAAACTCGTTGATTATGACTTGCTTGCGAAGGCGATCGCTAACCTCTTCGACTATCAGAACTCAGAGTCTGGGAGGAGGGAATCAGCGATCTACCTATAAGGTGGCAGATTGTTGTCGATAACAATTGTGATTACGTTGTTGCCTAATTGTTGTTTGTTGAAAAAAATGAAAAAGTGATGATCGAAAAAAAAATCCTACAAGACTTTTGGGACAACCTAGTATAGGAATCTTGGTTTCATCCGCTAGTAGATAGCCCCTTCCACAACGGCACAGCGTGTGCCATCATCGCGGCGCGACGGCGAGTGCATAACGTGTAAAGAACATGCAAATAAGCTGGCGGCAACCGTCTCAGGATGTCCACACCCACACTCAGCGGGTAAGCGTGGCTTTTACGTGCATGATAGGCATGATATGATTGCGATGAGAAATGATCAGAAAAAGGGAAAAACTCCCATTTGTAAATGCAACCTTATCGGACGACCTTATCACGTTAAAACTTGTCCGGATGCTTGTTTTCAAGCTGCAAACTCGTCGAAGCCAGGGTCTCGAAACGCCTTATTTTTAAGGGTTTTTTCTTCACACTTGTATTCTTCAGCACTCCCTAAGTCCTTGGGTAGCGCAGCGAGGCACGTGGTTAAGTGTGCTTTTAAAGGCAATAGTACGAGTAATTCGGTATTGTCATCATTTCAGCGCGTCTTTTCGATCGATACGGCATTGATAAGATACGATAAGTATCTTATCAATGCCGTATCTATTTTATCTTATCAGTGATACTTATCGTATCTTATCAATGCCGTATCTGTTATGCTCATTACTTCACACCTCAGTCCTAGGGCAAAGTCGACCCTAGGAGGCACGGTCTATCATTCAAAGGAGTCAGCTATTAACCGCTACGTTGCCCCTGTAACTCGGGGCGCTTTTCGACAGGGATTTCGCCACCAATAGGCTTCTCACAGGGGAAGGTATTTTACTTCCCATGGAACTTTGAAAGGGGACCCGGGGGGATCGATAGAGCTTCGAACGCTGATTATAACTGTGAAAACCAAAATTGCTACCTGGCATTCTGAAGCGAATTACGATGGGTCAAAGTTTGCCTGTGACATCTCATTGGCGAGGCACTTTGCCATCAGCAAAGCCGTTGGATAGCCAGAATTGACCACAGTGGCTTACTGGTAGCGTTTCAGATCTGCGAGGTTGGGTTCGTGGGTGATTGGGCTTAGCAACGGCCTTGCTGATGGCAAAGTGCCTCGCCAATGAGGTGTCACAGGCAAACTTTGACCCATCGTAACTTGCTTCAGAATGCCAGGTAGCAATTTTGGTTTTCACAGTTATAATCAGCGTTCGAAGCTCTATCGATCTCCTTCCCCCCCTGGTCTCATTTCAAAGTTCCATGGGAAGTAAAATACCTCCCCTTGTCAGACACCTACTTTCCATGTGGATGACTTCTTCAAGGGTTCTTCAGTAACCAAATCACTCTTATCCCTGTCTTTGATCGGGGATCTGGTCAGTACACAAAATTCCATTACCTATCCACTCTCGAATCTTATTTTCGTAGGATTCTCATATCGCAGCCTGTGAACTCAGAGGTTAAGGGCATCGAACAGCTATGGAGGTAATTGGTAGAAAACAAAAATGACTACATTGTCTATGTAAAATAATCTAAAAGCTCTGTAGTAATAAAAATTCGAAAAAAGTCGCACGTTGCAAGACTCATACGCCAACATAATAGCTGATTTGTTGATAATGCCCACTATCATTTGGGGAAACGGGATCTGTCGTCTTTATTCTCACAGAGAAATCCTTAAAAATAAAACAAACACATACCGGACGTTGCAACTTAGTATGATCTGGTGAATATAGAGTATGTGGCGAGACTGTTCAGGCGACCTCCATTACTCTGCTTCGGCGACGTGATAGCAATTGCTGAAATGCACGTGCTTGACTAGGTGCTTTATAGTGTGTCGGACTGCTAATGACCGCGGTGACACGTTATTACGCTGGCTACTGCACGGCCAACACTGGGTGTACTCAGTGTGTTCAGAGTAGCGAGTGTGTTGTGTTGATTGCGACGTCTATTGTGAATGCAGCCTTATGATATTTACATTTACATCACAATTCCGTCATTTAGCTGACATGAACAGAGAAATGGGTCATGATCTCAGACCATTCAGAAGTTGCAGCCGTGTTTTTCCAACCGATCCTTCGAACACTCGAAATCATTTCCTATTGCATACGTGATCGTCCAACTGATCTGCTGCCATGGAGCCTCCGGTTCATCCTACCGTGTTTGGACTCTTGTCATCAAACTATTAGCGTACATCCACTTGCGCTTTCCGGCTTCGACGACAACGTCTGTCAGTTTAGTCCTTGCTCGCAATGTTGTGTTCGATACTCTGTCGCGAAGTCGAAGGCCTAACATCTGGCGCTCCATTCGTCGTTGGCATCTTTTCAAATGGTCCTCGACTGTCTCGGTCAAGTTCCATGTTTCTCATCTGTACAGGAGAGTGGGTAACACGCACATGTGGAGGAAGCGTCGCTCGGGCATTAGTGACGTCATTCAACTTTTCAGCAATGTTGGACTCTTCTGTTAATGTTCCACGTGGCGCCATCTGACTCACCAGCTCAATTTCTCCGCCACTGGTTCTGAATTGTTGTCCGTTAGGGTTGCTCGACATCCATTTGTTTTTGCTAGCATTTACTTAAAGCCCAGCCTTCTTGGTCGCATCGATGAGTTTATTGAGCATTGCTTGTAGCCCATCGACAGTTGATGAACAGAGAAAAAGATCGTCGGCGTGGGTAAGATAATTCAGGTGATATCGTGCGGTTTGGTACCCTTGTTCATGACAGTCACAAGTGGACAGTCGAAATAAACACGAGTGGAGATAATGAGTCCCTTTGTCTAACACCTCGTTGAATATCAATCTCCACTTCCATCGAGTTCAAGACCAAAAACGATCGTCCAGCAGCATATAGATGTTTTATCGTTCGAACTATGTAGTATTTACTCCGAACTTTTCCAGTGCCTTCCAAATAATCTCGTATTCAATGGTATCAACCTTTTTTGTAGTCTATGAAGACCATGTGTAGCGGTTCTCTCCATTCACAGCATTTTCAGTAAGTTGGCGGACGTGATGTGATCACGTTTGGAATAGTAGCGTCTGATCCAGCTCGCTCTTTTGGGATTAACTCCGAAGTTGCTTATATTCAGACCTTTTCCATAGAGGAGAATGGCTTCAACTCTGGCAAAGTTTTACTGGATGTTGGTGTGATGCACAACATTTAGCACTTGTGCATCAATTGATACTTTTTTCGAGTAACCATTTTTAGAGTGCTGAACTTTTCAATTTTCAAGTCTGACGCGATCACATGTACATTGTGAAAACCTTAATTGTAAAAAATTCACAAAAGAATAGCAACAATTTGTTGCTCAACAGTTTTGCAACACAAATTCACACTTGACAAGACGCAGACATTGTATCAACCATCAGTTAAAAATACGATAATATTGGAAGTGGATCCTCTATTCTGACGTTGCAAAGTTAACACAATAAATGGGTAACAATGAAAATATTCGGAGGAGTTTTTCGACCTCATGGGACTGCTGCAATTTATGGCTCACGAATGATTTGCCATTGTGACAAATATGACTAACTGAATTGCCAACCATGTGCTAATACGATAGATTTAAAATGGTCAAAGTGCGAGGTGAGCAACCATATGCTCGCGCAAAGTAAGGGTGCAGTCGGTCAGTAGTCTTTCGAGAAAACTCATTCCTCTAATCTGTCTTTCACTATGAAAACACATTCCCTCCCCCTCTTTCCGTGTATGGCTGCTCCTACTTCTTTCACTCTTGCGAAGTACTACTGCACTGCTACACTGCATCCATTATTGGAGCATTCCAGTGGTGGACATTGCAAAACCTTGAAGAGACAAAAAGGGGAGTGGAAGACGATGTCGCAGTACTATGCTAACTCAAATCGTCGACATCCACAATTCTTCTTTGATTCGTTGCAGTCAGCATACAGCCTTGCCAATAACACAAGCTGAGGACAATAGTTTGCGGGTGTATTTCACATGATTAGGCGATTTTTTCCGCAAAGACGGAACTTGTGGAAAATCATCGACTCTAGCGCATTCCGACAAGCTGAGTACTGCGAAGGCAAATGCTGCTCATCATTACTGAGTGCCGTGACAGAATTACCGATTCCGGACAATCATGTGACTTGTAAAGTGCTATCAATAAAACAAGCACCATCATATTCCCTACACGTTCACCGCAGCCGTCTTGCTGGAGTGCTTCAGTTATTCAATAGTCGGCTGTCTCATCAGACTGAGGCACAATAGAAAGAAGCTGAAAGCTAACCACATTGATCAGGAATGCTTATTAAAACACCCTAGTAAAAATATCTAGTTCTTGTACTGAGGAATATCGGTAGCGACCCTTATAAATTCCTTTGCACTTAAAGAATGTTTATCGCCTTTTAAGTCTCTATACAACCTCTGCACATATGTGAGGAAGTCATCTATGATTTGTACACATGCATACTTGTCGGAATAACTCGCGCTCCGAGGTCCAGCGTGAACGATCTGACTTCCTGCGTATTTTTGAGATAGATGTGTGAAGACTCCCTATAGTGTTTCACCTTGTTCGAAATACAGGGTTCCAAGGATTATGCAATTATGACTGGCGTGTGAATTATCAAGTTTTTCCAAGTATGAAGTATGTCAGACATGACGCTGTGATCTCATTGGCTCCCATGCTTGAGCGAAAACAAAGTCATCTCAGTTTTCGCGATGAAAGATTATTGATAATGCGTCGTGGGAAATATGCTTCGATCTGGATCTTCACTCAGTTGCCACAAAACAATCTATAAAGTTACAGCAGTTGGCGAGACCGGAGATGTAACATGAAAACACAAACGTCATGACATCATCTGTTTCGAAAAGGTCCCATTTTACGTGGGTCACACAGCTAGACAAAAGTACCTAGGCACCGAAGCAAAATGAGGCGTGTAGTGTCTCATATGAAAGTACACCAGTTGCATCCAAACCAACAAGCTTAACGTGAATCTCGTACTCTCAGAGGTCACTGAAATAATTCATCTTTTACACTACATTCAGGGGGGATTAGGCAAGCATTGACGAATCATGCGACAATTAGTTCAAACTGATGCGAAATAAGAATGAAAGTAACTGGTGATGTGCCACTGCTCAATTATTTTACTTCGATAGAACTTGGACCATACATGAACAGGGGAAAATGTACTTTGGTAGAAAGACTTATAAGTCCGTTTGTTACCCAGAAGTGCGATACAAAATTTGCTACTCCACGGGAGACGTCAGATATTCGCTCACTTTTTTATCCGAGGATTCTGTTACATATAACACTACCGCTTATTCATCGACTGTGGGCAATGTCTGAAAAGCTTGTTACTGGCATTCAATATAATCACGTCTTCTACCCTTTTTGAGATAGTGGAATCTTAATGGCTTCGCTTTTGAATTCTCCAAAAACTAAGGCTACACAAAATCCTTATATCGTTGCACTTCTATACTCATCAGCTTTTGCTGTAAACGAAAAGAACCCGAATAAGTGCCTCTCGAGCATTTGACCGAAAAAGCGTTGGCGGTGTGTGCGTTCTTGTAAGCACGCACTGGACCATGATATCGATTCGTACGAAAATCTGACGACCCAAAACGGACTTTCGTGATTGAAAAGATGTGGATCATCTTCAGCTTTGTCATCTTCGTAGCTCACGCGCAATCATCAAATGCGACGAAGAGAGCTCGAAGTAATTCCTGCGGATTTGAAAAAAGGCTCTATATAGAAAGCCATATCTCCTTCAAGGTCATCGTCGACGATCGGCGACTTCATGTTTGGATGAACATATCGGTAGTAAAGTTAACGCTCGAGGCTCCCACCTATTGATTGCGAAGGCTGAGTGACGTCGATCGCCGAGTATGAGTGCACCCCAAACAACTGAATGATACATAACATGCACAAGTTTGCGCGCTTATGTTTGGCAAACTCACCTGCTACCATCCACAAATTGAGAGCGCTATCATTGCGCCTCGTTGAATGCTGATGTCAATTGAAATGACTTCGCTGTCAGGATAGCCTTCATTTCCACCAAGTATTGACCTGCTGACTCACCCTAGATCTCCCAGAATGAGCAGATAACAGTTTCAGTGGTCATATTTGTGATCTATCGATAAACCAATGATATGTGGGAACTGCAGTACTGCTGCAGTGGGGTTTCAAAGCCATCGCAGGGATAGGGGAAGTTGCCAGATAATCGCTCTTGGATAACTATACATAGTGGCCTTCTAGCTCGCACACTTATCGGTCGCACCTCTCACAGGTGCGGAGTTAAAAAAACATCATCGGGATGTTTTTTTAACTCCGCAGCAGATTCTGAAATAATTATGGCCACGAAAGTTGAAGAGAACCGTCAAAAACCCCATGAACAGGAACACGAAAACCTTCCTTCTTAAGCCGCGTTCATACTTTGTGTACCCACGGCGACGGCGTTAAAATCAATGGCCTGCCACCGACCACAACGGCGCTCTGGTGACGAACTCGCTTCGTGCAAATCTCGACTCGATCACATTGCAGTATAATGATCGTGGCGAGAGTCCACGAACTCTAATTGTAATGGGCATAGCTGGACAGTATACAAAAATTCGAATTCGTGGCTGCACCACGATCATATTGTTGTGTGGTTCTGGTCGCGCGTTTCTTAAAGGAAGCGCGTCACCAGAATGCCGCCTTGGTCGGCGGCGGGCTCAGGATTTTGACGTCGTCGTTGCCGGTGTCGGTATCGATTTGCCGCCGTCGCCGCCGGTGCTGGCGTCGGTACGCTAAGTATGAACGCGGCCTTACTATTTTCTTTTCGCCGACTCTGCATCACTAGCCGGTGAAGTATGCAGACGGACGTGGGGATATGTCAGTCGGCCGGGAGCGTTGCCCCGCTTGGCAACAACGCGCTCAGTGCAGGCGAGGCAGAGTGACTCGCAGCGCTGCCTGCTCGCGAAAAACTCGAAGGCGTTTTTTAGTAGCAGTTTCGCCGCAAGTCATCCCTTCTGGGCTGTAATGTTGTTCAGAGAAAGTATGTCTTTCTAGCTTTCAATTTCTCCTCACTTCTGGCGTGCGTGTAAGGTTTTCCGTGCAGCCACCGGCATGGGGCGACGCTGTGTTTTACCGTACGGCACTCTGCATCGCTGCGGAGTGACGACAGCAGGGACGCAGAGTTCTAAGCAGCTCCGCCGCTTGCCCGCTGCAGCGTCGCAAACTGTCAAGATAGTCTAAAGGGACACACCTCGTAGTGGCGAGAAAGCCTAGCCAAAATCTGAAAAGTGGACCAGGCTTGCGCAGAAATTTGGAAACAGTTGCACGACAAGTAATGCAAAATCCGAAAATTCACATGGTGCAGAGAAAGGCCCATTCGAACTTCAACTGCGATGGTGGAATGCATAAAAGCGACATCTAGTGTAGATTGAGATATTCGGATGAACTGGTGCCACATACACGATTAGCCTACTGGTACAACATGAAACGGCAGCGATTAGAGTGAAGTTCAATGGACAAGACTTGATTCGAATATAATCTCGAAAAGAATGATGGCGTACGAATAATCTTTTGTTCCAGCCAATTCTAGGGCCGAATCATTCACTTGTATTCCATGTCACCTTTTGCATAATCATCCAGAGTGAACGAAATTAGGCCCAGTGGATTTATGCTAGATATGAAATCAAAGGCACAGTCCGTTGTACATTGTGAGCGCTATCGCGTTCACTACTGAAGATAGGGCCTCTACTTAATAGCCAGAGAAAAAAACGAACGGAAATCTACAGCACAGGTCCTCTGCGAGATTTGTAGCCTGGAGCGGGGTCTTTTTTGATAGTATCACTCACAACGAAATCACTTGTATCGCACTGCCCGCGTTGCCTTAATCATAGAAATTTGTGGCTTATCGTACTTGTCGCAACCGCTGGCACTCCTTTGCCACGTAAAGGCCACGTTGAAAATGCTCCCTCCAATGCCAGGTGGGGTTGTGGTGGGCGGGCGAGATCGGAGAGCACTCAAGAAGACTTGACGCCGTGAAGAGGAGGAGAGGTGCAGTGGCGGCACAAAAACGGTGGAGCCTGGACAGTTACCCGATTATCTATCTGCGCCTGCGAGTTAGGCAGCCAATCTGATTATCGCCGAGTGTGCCTTTGAAGTGAGAAACGAAGCTTTGTGTAGTCTCTGTAAAGGTTGTAAACTCTTGGATTTCTCAAACCTAATTGTACTTACTAGTCATACCGGGTGTAAGAAGATCCTTTTAATAGATGCTGAAGGTAATTTCGAGCGTTACTTGGAAATATTCACATTAGTCAGAAGTACAACCAACTAGAATTTTAAATTTGACTCTGAATCTTTGAAATAATCTGTAAAAGCGATTTTAAAACATGTAAAAAGTGAAAAAGAAGTGCTACAAAAATTCGCAACATTGGTAAAAATATAATATAAGTGACTGTTCTATGTAATGAGACAAGCTGAATGGGTATTTAAAAAACTGAATTCATTCTTATAAAGGTGCGACTGTATCTGTCCTCCCGTGCTGAGATGAATGATGTGATCACCCGTGCGAAAGCTGCAGTTTTGGGCCTCCGAGTGCCATCACCAAAAGTCGACCAGTCACCAGTTCACCAAGGTTTGCCTTGAACCACCTGCAAATCTCGTTCTTACATCGGTACATAATCTTTTCAGAACCAGTCCCAAGCTGGACATCACCAGCACAGCCGCACTATGCTTCACCACCGACTCTCGAACCCACAAAGCCGTCATCATTTGCTCCTGATCCTTCCGAATTCAACAAGCCTCTGTACATGCGTGGCCCTCCGCAACAGCAACATCTTCAGCATCAGCAGGAGCAGTATCACCCGCAACAAGCGCATCAACAGCAACAACAACAGATTGTACAACCGCAAATCCAGCAACAGCATCAACCACAGCCATTGCATCAATCGCAACAGCCGCATCAGCAGCGTTATCCTCCTGCACCAACGTCATCTACACCACAAAGTCCACACAATAATGAATACCGAGGTAACCATCGAGGCTACCCACCTGCTCCTATGAATAGTTATCCGCCTACACAGGAAACTCAACAAAACAATGGTGCTACAATGCCACCAAGAGATGAAAGTATGTATGAGAGGAAATATCCTCCTGCTGAACCAAAACGATTCCCTTCTGAAGTGCCTCATCGACCACCTTACCAAAATCAGCCGGATCAACGACCATCTGCTGATACCGCACCTAGGTTCTTCAGTGCACCTCCACGCAACCCGAATATAAATCGCCCAATGCCGCCTGGTATGCCGATGCCTCCCCGTGGCATTCCAAATCAGTCACCTAGAGATGATCAAAAGCCAGCCGGACCCGGCGGTGACGTCGGCTATGGGCCACCTTCGAGGCCTCCATACGGGGGACCACCTGGACATCTCCGTGGGCCGCCAGGGGCAATACAGGGTAACCGAGCTATGGAGGAGAACGGTGATCCACCAGGATATGGTCGCGAACGATACAATGGGCCAGTTGCCTTGCAACAAGAGGAGCGAAGGTGAGCTTTGAAATATATCCATTTTAATTTAGAAGATAAAGATGAAAGTCAGTTCTAGGGGTAGTTCTGGCCGAACATGAGGTGATCATTATATGAAGGTTGAGGTGTATAGTAGTACGAAAGTAAAGAAAAGCAGATTGAAACTGGTCAGAAACCAAGAAATAAGATCCCCTTCCCACAGTTGATCCAAAAGGAGATAGTTGGGTTTAGAATAGGGTGGGCTGGTATAAAATAAGTGGAATCTGTTGGAAAAACGCTTCTTCCAAAGCTTGGGATAGTGTATTCACCGAAAATTCGCCGCATGTAATCTTCTCAGATCCTTAGCTCATTTGGACGGCACTTCAAAAGTTCTCATCATCTAGATTGCGCTTATCACTTTCTTTGAATTGTCAGTGGCACGACGTGTATGACTGAACGGCACGACGTGTATGACTGTAGGTTACAAATTTTTTGATAACGGTAAAATCCTTATGGGAACGTTTTCAGACCGCCTGGAGGTCCACGTGCAGCATTTCCTCCTGGTCGTGATGGACCTCCTGTCAATGGTAGTGGTATTCCACGACCTCCATCTTTACATAACAGGACATCGGCAGATCCTGCTCGACTCCCTGGGTCGTGGAGAGAGGATGGTGGGCAACCGTATGATGGAAGTGCTCCATCGTGGCAGTCGGACATACAAAAGTAGGTTTATTTGATTGGCTAGTGTACGGTATCTTGACCTATCGTCCTCAAGATGTGCAAAAATTGGACAGCGGTAGTGTGGTTAACAAACAGCCGTTACAGGTCGGGTCCTAACAGTGGTCCACCGTTGCGTAAACCTCTAATAAGCAAAACTCCTTCTGGTTTCGACAATGACGTGAGTTTACTGAAGATTTCGATCTGCGATGGATAGTAACCCAATTTAACCAGAAAAATTACAACATTCCCTCTTTATTTATTTATTTATTTATTTATTTTATTACACGAGAGACTCGTGTGGAATAAACAATAGACGGTGAACAACTCGAACAACTCCTGGTAACAATTTGAATACATAAAAAAAAAACGAACATATAAACATACTTCACGTAAATCAAGACTAACTGCAAAGCCTCATGGACTTAAGTGCTTACTCAGAAATTTTTTAAATGTGTTGTGGCGCAACGGTATAAGGTGCTTTCTACTGAGCTTATCAAACAAAGGAATGACTCTATGAATAAAAAAGTAACGTCTACAATTCAGTTTTGCTTTGCCTATATTATACTTAATGGTAGAACCTCTGGTGATAGAAGCTTTATGTGAAACAAGGCTATCGAGCTTAAAACTACCACCCTGCATGAGCTTATACAGAAGCAGGAGATCATTTCTCTTTCGTCTAAAAGCTAGAGTTGACAGCCCAAGGTTTTTATTCCTAGCCGTGCTAGATGGAATTTGATCATATGCATATCCTAGTGCACGTATCATAAGTTTTCTAGTAAAGCTATTTTGAACCCGCTCCAATAGATTGATCGTTTTGACCTTGTAAGGATTAAAAACAGGAGTTCCATATTCTAAAACAGGCCTGATGAACGTTTTGTAAGCTTGGAGTAGTATGGAAACGTCTTTGGTTGAAAAAGCTCTGAATAAATTGTGAATCAGTACAGTAGCCTTATTGGCTATCATGAGACAGTGCTCATCAAAGCTGAGCTTATCTGTTACCAAAAATCCTAAGTCTTTAACTTCGTACACACTGGGAAGCGTAATGCCATTTATAGTATAAGAATGTTTGGGATTGTGGCTGCCAAGGTGTAATATCCTTGTTTTTAATTCAGAAAGAGGCAAGTCCCATGATTTGGACCACTTGTTCACGATTTCGATAGCATTCTGTAACGCACGTTTATCTGTATAATCATGTATGGGTCGGTATAATTTCAAGTCATCCGCGAATGCGCAAAACCTAGAATTATTGGCCGAAAGTAGGCTGAGCAAGTCGAATGTAAAAATGTTAAACAAAATTGGAGATAAAACGCCACCTTGAGGTACGCCGCTGGAGGCGATTCTAGGCTTAGAGAATGATGAGTTAACACGCACGACATATTCTCTGTTCAAAAGAAAGGATTCGATCCATGCAATTATACGATGATGGATTCCAACTACTTGCAATTTATAAAGCAACTTAGCATGAGATACTCTATCAAAGGCTTTGCAAAAGTCAAAATATATCACATCCACACTTTTCCCATCATCTAAATACGTTGTCCAGTCATTTAGCGCCTGCACCATAGCAGTAACCGTTGATTTCCCACTTTGAAACCCGTGCTGATTCGGAGATATTATCGAGTACTTTTCTAGATGGGACACAATACGTTTTTTCACAATTTTTTCGAACAGCCTGGCGAATACCGAGGTAATACTGACTGGTCTAAAATTGGAGGGCTCCGTATATGGTGGCTTCTTTGGTATGGGTGTAATTATGGACTGGGTCCATCTTTTGGGAACTTCGGATCTCATTAAGCTGAGATTGAAAATATACTCTAGTGGACTCGAGAGCACATGGGCCACCTTTTTAATGAACGATAGCGGAATGTAATCTGGCGTTAGAGACTCCGAGTCAGGCCATTTGAGTAAGGCCACTAGAATATCGTCCCTGTGAAACCAGACGGAATCGTCCATTGTTGGGTAATTTTCTACCAACACTGTAGGGTTAGGGTTTTCGTTAATACCTCCGAAGTGGGTTGCAAAGGCGGACGCCAACAGCTCAGCTAGCTCCGTATCATCCGAGACAAGTCTTCCAGATGGGGCACGTAGAGATTATAACTTTGGCTTAACCTTTAGGCGAGACTTTATCAGCTTGTAAAATGCATTCTTAGAGCGCAGGAACATAACTCTCTTCTCAATCGACCTGTTATATTTCCTTAACTTAGTCTCGTATATATTGTTGATGCGTCTAAATATTTCCCAGTCCTCAGCGGTATCCGAATTCTTTGCACTCCTCCAAACCGATTCCCTTTTTTGTAGAAGTCTCACTAGGTAAGGTGGTAGATTTGATTCCTTTGGCTTATTTTTCCGAAGCGGGACAAACAATTCAATGGTATGAGAAAGAATAGCTATAAACATCTCATATTTGGCATCCACTGTCTGAACACTATTTAGAGAACCGAACCAGTCTACGCCCTCAAGATACTGAACAATCTTCTTGTAATCAGCCAAAGCAAAATCCCGTTTCACTACCACCGGTTGTGTTCGGATTGCCTTATTGATTTTGAAACGTAACGAATAATGATCGCTAAATCCTAACGGAGACTCAATTTTCAACTCAGAGATCAAGCTAGCTTCGTTGGACAGCACAAGGTCTAAGACATGTTTCCTACGAGTACTATCGTGAACCATTTGTGTAAAACCATGGTTCATGGAAAATCTTAGAAAGCTCGCAGCACTGCCGTTAACACGCAATAATTCCGGCGAATTACTCCATCTCAAACCCGGGAAGTTAAAGTCCCCAGTAATGATACAATGGGAATTGCATGACGCTAAATCACTGATGGCCTTCAGTAGTTGATCGGTGAGAGCCGCTGTACAATTTGGTGCCCTGTAAACTAATACAATACGTGTAGAGGTAGTATCAAGCGCGGTATGCAAATCACAACAGAGAACTTCATAGCCTTTTGGAACAGACTCGCTAAATATGGTTTGAGGAATAAGGGATTTATGAACTAGTAGAGCCACACCACCTCCCTTTTTCGAGTGACGATCACATCTCAGCACCGCATGGTGTGAACAGCTTCCACTTAGTAAGAGAGTTACATCTATTGCAGGATTGAGCCATGTTTCTGTTAGTGCGACGACATCTATACCTTTTTTGAGAAGAAAAGCAATAGCATTCCTGTTTCTGATAAGCGATCTGATGTTTGCCACAACACAACGTAAAAATGCCCTAAATTTCCATAGAGGCCTTACATGTTTCCCAAATCAACAGTCATATCGTTACTGGCTGAAGCACAATTAACTGATTCTGAATCTTGATTAGGTGCAACAGCATTATCACTGACATAAAAACTTTCTACTTCGTTCCGAGCATGCGCAGAAGGAGGAATTCTAGTTGTCAGGCGTGAGAGCCTTTCGGCTTTCAACCGATCGCGCTCTATCTTAGTCAACGAGGGCCTAACAAATATACCTTTTTCCTGAAAATATCTAAGAAGAGGGGCTCTCTTAACCAACAGTGATGCAAAGAATGACGCAGGAAAGACAACCTTAAGAAGCCTATTCCCTCTTTTAGAGAGGATTTGTTCAGAAGCCGCCTATGCTACCATTAGGGCCACAGAGTGGTCGTCCACCAATCCCACCATCGCAAGCAATGAGACAGCCACAACCACCGCCGATGAACAGGGCACCTTTGTTAGGTCCAAATTTTGGTGGTGGACCAAATATGGGCCGAACGGCTCCATCGTGAGTATAAGTCTACTCAGGTCTCTTATTCGCAGCTTTTCAGCTCTCAAATGGCCTTTGTTTTAGGATGCCGAAATATGTTGAACTTAGTCGTCTACCGACAGAAATGCTCCGGCCTGCTGTTTTGGAACAATTTCTTAGACCTTCCGTGCCTTTGCAAGTTTCTTCTGTGAAAGTGGTATACAGCAGTCAAGGTGAGATAAATTCGACTGCATGTTGTTCGGCGCTAAATCACAGCCTATAAAAGATTTCATATTTAAGGGATTCATATGAATACGCTTGTAAGGTTCGACAATCCGGCTGACGCTAGTGCTGTGCTTGACAGAGATGGAGAGTTGGGCATACGGTATGAGTTTCAATATTTTCAGAATTTTGACTTGGCACTATTCACCACTACTATTCCCGAACACGGCCTGGGACAGGATAGTTTCCGTGGAAACTCTCCTTGGGGGCTCTCCATAGCTATGAATGTGACATTCGATCTTGTAGCTGCCTCCCCTTCCCCATCTGGTACCATAACTTTTTTTTATCAATTTCGCTGAAAACGTATGGGGTGACCGAGTTCTCTGATCACGGTTATCACCTTTGCTTTTGGTATCTACGCTTTTAGTTGTGGTGAGGGCGCTAAGAATGCTCTATTTTGATCGCGAGATACGACTCTGAGAGGTGGCAATTTTGGCCTACGGTAAGAACTACCGTGACGCTTGTATTTTGTGAGGTTGCAGACATTTCACACATGACACCTTGCTAAGACATTGAGTGCGAATTTAGTGGATTTCTTTTCCCCTGAACACCTTTTTTCTTAACCTTTCGCTTACTCTTCCATGCTTTGTTTGATACCGTAAGATACCACAGTTGTCAAAAAAAGTACGCTGAACTTCGCCTATGAAGGTTACTCGGGGTGCTATCACGGAAGACATCCGTTTTCGATGCTGACGCCCATTGTAATTGCACCAAATTGGTGCAAAAAGTGTTTTTCACCGATTTGTTCAAAAATTGTCACAACGGACATGGCGTCAGTTTTTAGTGCGGGCGCCGTTTTAATCGCTTTTCCAGATTGCGCCAGTCGTGTTCACTTTTGCTACAGTGCTCATATAGCTGGAGAGCGTCATATTCTCGCAGTCGTCTTGCATTTGAACTATCCTACAGTCATGATTGCACGCTGAAGTGTATATTTTTGCATAAGCCCTAAGAGGGGAGAAAAGGTTCCCTTCCCTTCCTAAGGGGAGGGGGACAGTGTGATGCTCCTACTATATTAGCACTGTAATGGAACACAACGACGCTAGAGCCTTACACGGATGACATATTCGTGATCAGCACCCCAAATAATCCCCCTGAGCTAAGTTTCGGCGATTTTGATGAAAATTAGTTGTTGCATTAACATGGTGCAATTGCACCAAATTGGCGCCATCGCTTTGGACGGATGTTGTATTTGTGATCAGCACCCCAAATCACCTCCCTGGACGAAGTTTCAGCAAAAATTATTTTTGGACCATTTCGCGGTGTCTGGGGTAGTGAAAGTTGAATAGTGCCCGATCATTCCTTCTCTTCCTCTAACCCGACCTCTCCCGGTTCCTATAAAAAGCGCCGAGCTTGGAACCTAATTACATAGTGTTAGTCTACTTGACAGCCTGAATGCTAGTCAGTAGTTAGCTTTGAGCAAATCTTGTGTAATTTTGTGTTGTGTAATTTCACGCCATACTAAAGACGTTGGAACTGGAGAAAAGTTTTTTTGTCTACTAACGTTGTAATGGTCACATAATACCGTTTTATCACCATTATACGTTATGCCACACATCTCCTCGCAGACCTGTGATTCTGCGAAATCGCAGAATCGAAAACGGCGTTTGCCGTGACGCGAGCTGCTGGCTGTGCGGTCGGTCACGATCCGCACGCTCGCTTGGCGTTCTTTTCGATCTTTGAATCCATAAAGAGGCGTCGAGTTCTCGTGTGGTGTTTGTGGTTTTGCGGTTGTATAGTCACAGGGGTCAATTGTGTAATCATCACTCGGCTGCAAGGAGGCTGCAAATTGTTGGCATATACTGCGCCTCCCAGTATTTTCAAGTGATTACATTGTTCCCTTTTCCAGTGTTCGACCTTCAACAAAAGCAATATTTGACGATGCTGTAGATGGTCTTCCTCCAGCGTTACTCACTGTAAGTTTTATAGCTTGTGTGTTTTTGACCCTGTTCAGCCTTAAAATAATTTAGGCCGCGGAAGCAGTTACGGAGAACGCTGATCACAAGCGCGACGTAGAACATTCGCGACGTCGTTCTCGTTCTCGCAGCCGGGACAGGCGTCGTGGCAAGCGTGATACGTCTCCACGTAAAAGACAAAGGTATTGCATTGTATTTTATATTTATACATTATATATAATATATAGTATATTGGAAATTTTTATATTTATTCAATATATTTTGCTGACGTGACCAATCACGTCGCATACCGCAGATATACTCTTATAGATCCCGGAGCCGTGAACGTCATGGGAATCGTCGGTCTAGAAGCCGTTCAGCACCGAAGCGATCGCGGCAGACGACTGGTTCAACCCGTTGGTGCTTGCAGCTAACGAACGTCCCATTCCGATGCACGGAGCAAGAGCTCATAGCGTGAGTTATATACTGCTACCATTTTCTTGTCTTCGTAGGAATTTATGGCATTTTTCCTAATTCGAACAATTATTGGAATAGTCTGCGTACCAGTAATCTTACCGATGCTAGTTTTGCTGCGAATCTGTGACCTAGTATTTATCGGATGCCCTGAGGTTTTTTTCTCATAACTCTCGGTTTCAGATGGATGTCGGAACGTGTAAGACCAAGCAAGGTTACGCGAACCTTCTATGCAGATGGGAATGCTTCAGATCGATGGATTGCAGAATTCGAAAGCGAATCCCTGATGGAGCGAGCCTACGGTATCAAGCGGCTACTGATTGGCCGTACAGTGAAGTAAGCGGAATCCGGTCGTATTCTCTTGCTTTTCCTTCAAAGAATTAACTGTGGTTAATTAGTAGATCCAAGTCTCTTTATTATGTCACTCCTTCATTCTATGTTGGAATCCATCGTTAAATTTTTATCGATTTTTACAAATTGTGATCCGTGTTGGAGCAAAAATACTAGTGTGCACGTGGTAATCCCGGGAGTGTTGACACTATTTAATCCTGAAGTTTTGGCACTATTTTTCTTTTTGTTTAGAATGTGTCACATTGAAAATGAACTAGCTGACGAGTTGCTGAAAATTGAAGACGTATATGGTGAACGGCGGAAAGAGAGCAGTGAGATGGCGGCCGCTCATGGAGATCATCGAGATTCTATTAAGCCGGTATATTCCTAAATTATTAATTTGGTTTTGCAATTTTACTGCCGCACTTCTTTGTTTTAGCTTTTGAGTGAACCCTCTGGTTTCGGTCATGGAGGTGGTCGTGGTGCTCCCGTGTCGTTCTTCCCTCCACCAGGTTTGTCAAGTTTAGCAGAGTGACGTCATTTTGTTTTTCTCCAAGAAGTTCCTTTTCGAAGGTGCTTTGAAGTCTGAATGGAATTTTTGTGGATAACCCTCTGGGTATCGAAATCTTCGAAAGTTTGAGTAATTTAACCATGTTCCAGCCCGTGGCGTATCAGCGTTTGGCCCTGGTGGATACCCAGGAGCAAATGGTGAGTTGAATCATTACTCGCTTAGCTGTTTGATGCTTTATAATAGGTTTTAGTTGTTGAAAGTATCACTTATCTTTATAGTCAACGGTATGATAGATGCAGGTCCGGGAAGAGGACGTGGAATGGGACGAGGATTCCCTCCTTCCTCACTCCCTCGTGATGGGCCTAGAGGCCGCGGACGTGGTTCATTTGGTGAGCTTTCGAAAAGTGTTCGAAATATTGTCAGTCGTAATCGACTGTGCGCCGTAATTTTCCACCATTTTTCCACCATTAATCCCCTCACCATTTTCGCATGGGAAATAAAGCAAAATTCAGTGATAAGCTCATTTCCTGGTAAGACTTCGATTTCGGTTGAGCCTCCCATACTCAGTGTACATACTGTACTTGATTTGAACTTGGTGTCGTGATATTTGAGTAAGAAACAAATCTAGCAGTTTATATTAGTCCCTGGATTTCAACGGATCTCAAACTTCATCTTTCTGCTTTGCAATGATCGATTGCTACATATTCTACAGTCACCCCATTATCTCACTCTTACTATATTTAAGGTGGAAGAGGTGGAATGCGTGGTCATGATGGTAAACCCAGCATGAACTCGAGTCATGATAGCACGAAGAACCATGAAGAAAATCAGCGATTTGAGCCGCCTAAGAGTCCTGAACCGGAGGTAAGGTGTTGGCATGGTTTTCTCTACAAGCTTATGATTTCATGCGATGGTTTTTGTTATAAAGGGCATTTGTGTTTGAGTGTACGTTTATTACAGCCGGCAGCCGCCACCGATGATCTTGTTGCTTCGCTGGGTCCACGAGGAACAGTCGTATCGTGTTGTGGATTCCCCTCTGATGTCACAATGGAAGATGTGTTGGGATTTTTCAAAGGCTTCCCGGTTGATCATAATTCGGTTCGGATACGTATGGGAGACGATGGCATACCAACGGGAGAGTGTATGCTGGCCATGTCGAATCCTGAGGTGAGAATGCTACCATTTAATTGTTTTCGATTTTTGTGGATTTCTTTACCATTTACATATCAAAGTGGATATGTTCGAATTTCAGTCGTCGAAAAAAGCGGTCTCGTCCCTAGCTGGGAGGAAGCTACGCGGCCAAGTTGTTTCGTTACAGTTAGCCAATCCATGATCATTTTTAGTATAGATATCACCATACTGGCAGTGTTTTCACTTTAGATAATTTCAACAGATACTTGCTCTTTTATTATTACAACTCGGGTAAAGCAATCTCTATCATATACTGTTAGAAGTTTGCATTAGCGTAGTGGCGTATTATTCAACCTTGAACCATTCTTTTTCTGTATATTTTCTCATGTTTTACACATTTATTCCGCGGGATGATCTGAACTTAACTTGTTGAAGTTGTTTTGTAAATGTTTTGTTATAGAGATCATTGATTTTCGGTGTTCTTATAGCTTTTTTTTACATCATGTGTACATTTACAGTGAAGTTCCTGTTGCCTAATCAATAAAAATTATAGTGATGAAAAAGAGTATAATATAAGTGTAATAAGTAGTAGTAAGTACGACATTTGCCCTACGTAAATTGAGGATTGCTGTAATTATTGCGAAGGGTTGCTGCAGTTTAGCTCTTTTGGAATGATAACTGATAGCTCTCCCAAAAGAATTAAGAATTTATTTCCGGACCTTATCACGTAGCCATTCGGTTGCGTTGGTTGAGCACAGCAATTGTCAACGCGTTAATGTTGGCTTAAGTTGACTTGTGCCGCGTTCATATCTGTCGCGCGAATCATGCCACAGCTTGGCACTAAGCCAGTTGTGTCGCGAGGATTCAAATTTCGCCATAGATGTCCGCGGGATCGCGTCACGACAATGACAAAAGCAGGACTGTCTTTTACTCCCCCGAAATTGGCTTCAAACAGCGTCCAGTACGTTATCTAAGGGGTAGCATAGGAGTGCAAGCGATCTGGAAAAATATATTTGAGAAAAATTCATAACTGGTTCTGGAAGGAAATAATGTATGTACGTCGACAAAGTTCCATAGGACCTTAAGTTAGCCCCTTCCTACTGCGTACTCGCTTCATTGACAGGAACGGTCTGCCGCGAGGCCGCGCAAGTGGTCGCGTTCAACCAGACGAGCCAAACGCCACACATCCCTTTTCTCAGCATCGGTGTCGCAATCGCCAGCATCGTGACGCTTTCCATTGATAATGGTGCAATTCGACGATTTGGAAATAGCTGGCTCTTTCCGGCAGCATAATTTTGCAGTTGGGGGCGTGTCCTCTCCGTCTGGGCTCTCCCAGACTTGCCTAAGGCAGCGTTCATAGTTTTGGAATCAGCGGAATTGCAATTGCGGAAAAGCCTTAGATAGGTATCGATCGGGAGAATTGGGGAATTTGCGGAAGTGCAGAATTGTGGAATTGGAAGAAATAAAGACACTTCGCTCCTCAACCGCAATTCTGCAATTCCGCAAATTCCGCAATTCTCCCAGTCGGGACATATCTTCATAGTTTTCCGCATTTCTGCATTTCCGCTAATTCTGCGATTCTGCCTTTTCGCGAACCTTTATCGTTTTTCGCAATTCTGCAATCGCTATTCCGCAAATTCCAAAACTATGAACGCTGCCTAAGACCGCGGTCATACTTTGCGCACCGACACAGGCGTCGATGCGCAAAGTATGACCGCGGCCTAAGCCTAGGGAAGGAAATTTGTCAGCGTCGCGTGCTTTCTCGTTTGGTCTGACCTCGCAGCAGGAAGTATGGTGCTGAGAAGGGGTAGCTATCTCCCAACCCAGTTGGCTTGCGATTGGATCCTGGAGTCCTATCGGAGCTCACTACCTACTCGGGAGTGTTATACACAAATAAATAGAAATAATAAACATCGTAACTGGTAAATATTTATAAAAAATAAAATATCACAAAGAGTAAAAACGAATAACGAAAATAGTAGAAGTATTACTTCTTCGGGGTTTGTGACATTTTCCAAATTTCCGCCAGTCATTGGACAGAAAAGGCGTATGCACTTTGTGTAAACAAAGCACATCAATCGCAACATCATTCTGCCATTCAGTAGGAGACTTCTCTCACCAATTTGAAGCGCCATCATCACTCTGGAAGGCATCGGATTTAGTTGTAAATATACATATTTGTTCAGTTGCTTGCGACGACCGACGGCAATGGTACTTCTATCAGCAAGCTTTTTTCTCGTAGTCTTCACACTTTCATCGGTACACTGAGCCATGCCCCACTACTTTTCTGACCTTCTTGATTTCGCTCAACGCTTTTTATAGATAGTCCACGGCTGTGTTTGAAATGTTGTTTACTGTCAGGACAAATTTCTGGAGCATTAAATACGCAGCGTTAGAAAACGCGGTATTTGCGTTGAAACTAATAGGTCAGTATCTCACAAAGCAGCTAGTGCAATAATTTAAGTGCTGATGACGATAGAATATATTCACTGTAAGAATAAGACCTCATGCTGGCCGGCAGATTAGCTTCAGTCACACGATTTAGTCATTTGATTGCGTGCCACTGCCACATATCACAGATTCGCGTAGTTTCGACTGATATTCAATGAAGGAGAAAGCGAGAAACAATTACAGAAGTGAATACTGATACTGGGAATGAATAATTAAAATAGAGGGTTCCGGCAAATTTTGGTGGAAGTTTAAGGATACTGTACGTTTTCTTTATTTTTTGGAATTTCCGCGTAACGGGTCCAAACTCCCAATCTCTATGTGTCTTACATTGAGGCCAAGAAGGAAACGTTGTGGATGGTGATGCGGCTCAATGGTGTTTTAGCTAGGGCTTTATGAAAAAAATTTCCGAAACGGTAGATATCACGTTTCGGACTTGCGGCCTACCCATGGTATCTCTTCCGTCATCATACTAGTTCGTCGCGAAGTAGCCCAAATAAAGGCTTTCATGCTATGGGGAGATCTGAGGTTGCGTATGAGGGAATCCTTTTATAGTTTGCCCGAATGACCGCTCGATCTGTTCACTATCGATTGATGGAGCGCATTCGCCCGCCCCCGTTCTATAGGTTTTGATCGATACCCATTTGCGTCACGCTGTCGGCAGGGCACTCCGGGAGTCGAGGATTCCTCGACGGGGGGGGTCGCACTCGACCGGACAGGAGGGGGGGGGTCGCATCTGTAGCTAAGCGATAATTTTATGGGAATTTCCTCTAGCCCATCGTACAGTCGATATCTGCCCCTCATACACGAAAAGAGCCACCGCTACCTCGCTGTCTGAATCGCAGATGGGTGTAGACCATCTTGAGAAGGTGACCGCCATCATTTATGGACTCGTTACGCGTTTAGCACTCACCATCGCGCTGCCATGATGACACACACCTCATCGTTATGGAGGGGCCTATCTAGTAGCGGATAGAACCAATATACTCACATTACCGTAAACTGTACGTTTATGTTATTGCATTGCTACCATAGAGCTCATTGTTGCGTGCAAGAACGACATGTCGGTATCCATTTAGGAGAAGAAAAATACATTTTTATTTTAGGCTACACCAGTCATACTATGAACGGCGTTTAATGGAGACAAGCAGTCCAGCAAAGCATGCTTGTTGTTCACGTTGTTGAATTGTTGTAATTTGGTTGCAGTGGTGCATGTAAATTGTTTAATGCACATTGTTCAAATAAAAAGTAAAGCCCTATGAAATGTCTCTATCATATCATCATCACGAAGAGCACCAGAAGAAAAGATCATTGCTTTCGCTTTTCATCAATCTCTTTTGACAGTCGTATGACGTTTGCATCTGGTCTGCTCATGAACTTGTGCGAGGTCATGGAATGCTGGGCAGATGTTTTACAAGATCTTGTGCAGCACCTGAAATCCTGAGTCAACCATGATCGGAGAGGCATGTAGTAGAAAAATACCTGAAACAATTGGCTTTCCCTCATGCTTCATAAACCATTCAGAAATTTTAAATGTCGATGGCATGTGAGCCGAAAATCCTGGACCAGGAAGTGGGTTAGCCCACTGCTTGGCCAGAGTTTCGGGCGTAACGATAAGTATGGTAAGTTCATCGTGTTGAACTCCGCAGTAGATTTTTGATATGGAGATGAGTATGCAGTTTCAAATTAAACTATATGGAGCGCTAAAATTTGGTAAAGCTGACCTCATTAGGCTTTGGTAAAGCTCACCTCATCAGCCTATCTGAGGTTTCAGCTCCTAATCTGCTCCTTTCACCTCTTCTGAGCCTAATGGCTGTTAAAAAACTGCGTTCAGGATCGGCATTGCTGGCAGGGATGACAAGTATACACTTGATGGCCTGCAAAGAAGGAAATCAGTCTCCGAAATTATTAATAGTGAATATTATTTTACCTGAATAACCACGTGAGGTATCCTTAATGCGTCTCCGTTGTCGAGCAGCGTTTGGCCCGCCAAAATGGCCATTCTTTGTAGCAATATCCAAGCATTTGTAACAATTCTTTGCAATGGGATCTGCAAATGAAGTAAATTGATAAGTTGATGGATAAGGCAGTAACTTATGACATCAACATAAGTTGGTTTCACTAGATGTCTTTATCAAGTTAACAAAGACCAAAGGGAAAGAAAGCAAGTAAGAATACGGCCACACTGAGCATACGACAGAGCGAGCTCTTTTATATGCGAGCTTTTATATGAGGGAATGGCGGCTATCGATGATAAAGTGCAGGGACAATGCAGCGCTGCGCTGTTCATGCACTTTGTCATCGGCGAAAAAAAGGCGAAATGTGGAGAGGAGAACGCTACTGTGTTCACAGGGAAGTGCACTTATGTATTCGCTGTCCACTAGAACATTGAACATTCAAAGAGTATTCACTGATCACTCGCACCGTGAAACACCCTTTCAATGTTATCTGCAACTCGTAGCAGGAGCCCAGTGCATGGCGGATCCCTTAAGCGAAGCCACAAGTGTATGTCCTATCTGATAGCCGCACGAGATCATCTTACTAGGCCAACCACCCTTCTAGTTACATCTACTGCCCTTCCAATCACATCTACTGCGAAAGTAGGAGGCATGGCGCATACCCAGAGCAAGGATGGAGAACGCTAAGGTGTTGGTTTTACTGCACTGCTACCCTCAAAATTGTTTAGAAAGTATGAGGCTGCTTTTGAGGAGGTTTGAACGCTCTCTATGCGACGCTGTCACGCTCTTGATGGCAAAAAAATTTTCCTCGACATTTCCTCGACTCACGTTTCTCAAGAACTAGGCAACGTACAAAGGAGTTTGAGGGCGCGTTGGAAAGAACGAAGTCTCTAGTTTCAGAAAAACAACTGGGATTGCAAAAGATGCAGCACAAAAAAAGTTATAACTGTTAGAAGCCAAAAAACCCGCATGCAATTTTCATTTTCCTCGACTAATCCTCGACTCGCATTCCTCTCTCATTTCTGAACATTTGAAGCAACTAAAGTAGTCATTAGAAAGAGCAAACCTAGCTATTTCTAAAAAACACCTAAAGTCCCAAATCATAGAATATGAGGAAAGTTATGGTCGTTCAAACAAGGTCTACTTTCGCGATTTTCAGCCATTTTTGTCGATTAGCGCGCTCCAGGTTCGCACGCCGCGACGCAACCGCAGCGCTTCTAATGTTACCGCGAACTTCAAGTTTTTGAATTTTTAATAGGTATTTTTCATGTTTTGCTCTGTTATGTTTTATGTTTTTGTGTTTTTATGCTCATGTTTCGTTGTGCCTTATGTTTAAATGTGTTTAATGTTTGTTTACATGTGTTTTTTTTCAGATTTCGTCAATAGTCGAAGCCGTCCCGTTGATCGCATCAAGGTATGTTGCTTTTTTTTCAGAATTTGTTATGCACATTGAATATTTTTCATATATAGTCGTATAGTTTCCATTATGCTTTATGTTTAAATGTTTCTAATGCTCATTTCATGTCCTTTTTTCAGGTATTCTTCATCGTGAAATCCAAACGCCTCCCGTAGGAAGGTATGTTGCTTTTTTTCAGATCTTGCAGTTGTTCTTTGACTGTTTTTCATAATTAGTCGTAATATTTACGTGTTTCAATGCCTTTAATGTTTCAATGCCTTTAATGCTTATTTCATGCACTTTTTTTGAGGTACTTTTTGATAGTGAAGTCCGACGCCGCCCGCAGGAAGGTATGTTGCTTTTTTTCAGAAAATGAGGTCTGTTGTTTCCTTTTCATTCTTCATGTTTAATATTGTTCACTTATTCTTATGTTACTCTTTTTCTTACATTTTCGCGTTTTGCTTTACCTATATATGTTTGATTTTGCTTTTTCAGGTCCGTTGAAGAAGTGGCCGATTAAATCGAGGGAAGGCGTTCAGGAAACGAGGTTTGTTGTTTTCTTTTCATTCTTCATGTTTAATATTGTTCACTTATTCTTGTAATGCTCTTTTTATACATTTTCGTCTTTTACTTTATCTATATATGTTTGGTTTTGCTTTTTCAGGTCCGTTGAAGAAGTAGCCGATTAAATCGAGGGAAGGCGTTCAGGAAACGAGGTTTGTTGTTTTCTTTTCATTCTTCATGTTTAATATTGTTCACTTATTCTTGTAATGCTCTTTTTATACATTTTCGTCTTTTACTTTATCTATATATGTTTGGTTTTGCTTTTTTTTAGGTCCGTTGAAGAAGTACCCGAGTAAAACGAGAGAAGTTTCAGAAAGAAAGATTTTTTTGTTTTCTTTATATTTCGTGTTCGATTTAATAGGATTTAATGTGTGAAA
Source organism: Trichostrongylus colubriformis (assembly GCA_963978905.1). Classification (NCBI taxonomy): domain Eukaryota; kingdom Metazoa; phylum Nematoda; class Chromadorea; order Rhabditida; family Trichostrongylidae; genus Trichostrongylus; species Trichostrongylus colubriformis. The sequence goes on from OZ022260.1 coordinate 4,529,057, forward strand.
TTGTAATTTTTTTGATTTGTACTTCTTCGATTACCTTTTACTGTGCCTAAGGGAAAAATAAATGTTCGCAATATTTGTACTGTAACATTTATTACAAAAGAAATCAATACAACTACACAAAACATGAATATAGCAATCATACAATCTTGCGGTGCTGTGGAAGCCAGTAGGGGGGGGGGGTCGCATTTGAGACCCGAAGAGGGGGGGGGGTCGCACTGAAGCGGCCATTTTCCTCGACACCTGGGAGTGCCCTGGCTGTCGGACGTTTTGGGTGACGGAAAAGATGACGTGCTTATCCCTTGAAGACAGCATTAGCGATAATGTGGTTAATGGGAAACCGTGAAAGAAGTCATCCATATGGGAACTAGTGGCTTAAGAAGCCTATTTATGGCGGAATAGCTTCAAAAAGCGCTCTTCTGAGCTTGAAAGACGGCGTAACAGTCGAAAGCTGACGCCTTTGGATGATAGACCCCGTCTCCAGGTGACGTGATTCCTGACTGGCTACGAAAAAGAGTGGCCAAGGAGATGCGGCAGAGGTGAGTGTATCGCGGCACTCTTTCTCGGTTTTAGCTTGAATATCACTGCAGGAGATACAGTCCATTTCGTAGCGCTTGATAGGGCGTGGTTTACGGAGTCGGTTGCGAGTGTATCAAACTCTCTCACCCCGCCACACTCTTTTTCTCACCACACACTCTCATTTTCGCCACTCAGGCCACTTTCTATCTAGCGCTGTGGAAAGGACTGTAGATGCTGTCGTATTTCCGAATATTCCTCAGTGTTTACGACTTGACAATATGTCAGTGGAAAGCTCTTCCGGGCCACGCGCCTCTTGATGGAAAAGTCGTCTGCGTCAGGAATCAACGGTGTGAAGGGGGTTCTCTTTCTCGGGTCTTTGGCCATTTCCTTTCGTTTTTTCTTTACTTCCGTTCCTAAGTACCTCGACTTTCGTATTCACTACATTTTCACTGTTCCTTCAGATTTTCCCTATCACTGCCTTTGAACAGCGCACTAGTACCCTTTTGCTTTATAGCTGCCTCTTATTCTCATTGATGTTTTTCGAAACAAACTTTTATCGATTCAAAAAAAAAAAGGATTTTCGACTCCACTGCTCACCCATCCAACAGGGAAACATCTCATCACTTTCTTTTCACTGTCATGGACCAATTATCGTTATCAATTTCCACTAAATATTGCAAGCTACAGGCGCTGTGGAGACCATAGATCGACTGTTTGATCTACTCGATAACCACGCCTCACTCCCTGCTTTTCCTTCATTTATTAGAAGCTGCAATGGCAATCGATTGTCTGGTCTATTTCTGTTTCCAAACAGTTCTACTTTGCCGGAAAAATTGAGAAAGTGACATTTTTTATTGCTTACTTACCATTAATGTAATGTTTCTTTACTTAGTTTCTGGTCGTACTCGTTTCTCTTCCACTTGGGTTCGCGTTTACACCAGGCGATCGATCGATTTAACAAATTTGGAACTCTGGCACCTAGCATCCAGTTGGCGTGTGCAAAAATTCGTCGTACTATCCTCTTTGTGGCGGATATGACGGGAAATCGCGTGGCCGCCCGCGGCAAGCGGCGCGGCGGGTGCGAGTGCCAGTGGCAGGGCATGGCAGCCTTCAAGCGAGGCAATGTGGCATGGGTGGAAGCGCGGAGGTGACACAGCCACGCTCTGCCGGGCTCCCAAGAGCAATCGAATCGCAAGTCGTACTGGTGGCGCCGAGAGTGAAACGCCGCAAAGCGATTCGCTGTCATATCTGCACACACCCGTGAACAGGATCACCGTGCCCATCTGGGATAGCCTGGTGATCCATACGGAAATTTCTGGCACACCGTGAAACACGAGGACAGCAGCTGTGACGTCACGTGACGCTATGCAGCGTGTGTTGCCCATGGGTTTTTCCCCGGCCTAAAAGTATACAGGCGCAAATTGGGGAGTTTTCAAGTGTCGTGCGGAGGGGTAGAGTGAGGGGGGGGGGCTCTCATAAAGGCCTAGTTATAAAGACTCTGTCAGTGTCATTAAAGTCTTTCCTGATAATGATGTCCGTTCCGTCTTACTTCCTTTGTGTCTCTCTTTCCGTCCGCTTCGATTTGTTTCGTTTTTCATGATAATGACAATGTGAATCATGTGTGAAACATTTCTATGACGAATTACTGCCCGTAAGGCCCTCGAGAATATGAAGTGATTATAAATAATCAATAATATCGGCTTGATATCAAGAAAATATTCCCAAAGAAGTTATTGGAAGTTGAGGTGATAATATATGATCATGACTGGTGACAGCTAGTGATAGTAGTCCCCATTCTCTTTTGATTTATTGGAATGTAGTGGTAAAAGAGTGGCGCAGTGGTAGGAGGCCCTCGCCGTATTACGGGAATCCACAACCGCTCAGGGTGAGGAAAATTGCAGCTGGGGAGATAACCTCTCACATGTTTTGAATAGACGCTCCGAAACTCGCGTTGAAAAGCGCGTCTTTGAGTTTTTATCGTGTTCCCGTTCGGATGCGTTAAGGTTGTATGTCTCTGATGACCTCGTAGCTATGGAGGGAGGGGCAACATTCACGGCTGACTGGCTCAGCTGCACTCACTGTCTGTATAATCCCATCGGTGATGTCGCGGGGCGCGAAAGCACGTCCTCGATTATGGGATGAGGTCTTATTTTTCAAGTTTTTGATCGTTTTTTCCATTCCTTCTTTACTGTTGGGGGCCTACTCCGGGCCTCTACTTTGGTTCAGCATAATCGTATATGTTTCCTAACAGAACATTCCCGACAGTGTTTCCCGAAGAGATAGGCCACTGCTCGTGGGTTGGAATGCGAATCAGTATGTGAAATCTATACATAGTGTTAAGCGCATACCAACATTCTCATCGCGCTCGTAGAAGATCCCTTTAGTAGGCATCCAGCTTTATGAGAGCGCAGAAACATCGACTGGAGCATCTGTGATCCACAGAAGCTGCGCACTCATGTGAATGAACGTTGTTGTATAGCCGTGAGATGCATGGCGTGTTCTAAATCACCAATTATTGATTGCTGTCAACTGCCGCCCTACGTTTCGCCTGCTTCTGATATATTGTTCAGTTGTTCTTTTTATGCATAAGTCTATGATTTTGAATAATCGCTTTGAAACAGCTGACTTTCGTTACAATTGGTCGGTTTGGCGTTTTTATTAAAATCTTCGACCATATCGATAATAAATGCAACCCTCCTCTCCTGCTCACCCGAACGGGTGATCGTTCATAATGAAGGGTTCCTAAAAATAAACTAGTAAGTATGCCTGTGAGTTTCTTTTAGTTGAAGAACTGGTGATTACCCTCCTACTCCAAATCTCAGCGCAACACTCTTGTACTAGTAAGTGATCATGTAGTGAGTGTTTATCTCAAAGACAAAAATAGAAAGGTTATAACACATGATAGAGAGTGGTAGAGGGTTGTAACGACGTATACTAATAAGTCAAACAAGTTCTCTCAGATGTACATACCTGCTGGATGCCCATCATCAATTAATCCAATTTGGGGGTCTTTGCCATGAACTGACTTTTCCTAACGATCGAAGAGACATTGAAAGGATACGTGTGCTGCTTTGATAAATAAATAATAAATATCTCGTCTGAAGTAAATAATGAGAAATATGATCCTCAACGGTAATCCCTTCATTAAATTTATCTTGCACGCCAGCTGGCGTTCAGCATTTTGCGTGTGCTCCCAGGGGTGATTATTCGACGAATATCTCGTATTTTTAAATTTAGAAAATCACCTAAAATTGAAAAGCGGATCAAGGTAGTGGGTGGAAAGGAGGAGGTTGTGGTCATTTCAGTCGAACGTTAGCACCCATTCTCTTTAAAAAAATTTATGCTGTGGTGAAACTTCGTTTATGATCCCCCTCACAACTCCTTTGGGTTCCTAAGCGACTTTTAATTGAGGTAAGGTGTCAGCAAGTATTTTAACATTTCTGTATGCTTCCTCAGGTCCACCTGGATTATTTCAAGCTGTTTCTCAGGACTGTTGCCGTGCCGTTTGCGAAATCTTTTCGGAAGTAATAAATGCAATATCATATGACGACTGGGCGAACGTGCTTATGAAGCACGTATTGCCGGTCGCGGTGCCCTTTCCAAAGTGCATCAACCGACCTCATTCACGTGCGCATTCTGTGATTGCTCTACTCTTTTTTTCACCGAATAAGTTTTCCATGATCACTTCTGGGTCTGCAACTTAAGATTCATCAAAAACAGCGGAGGTGGCATGCTCTTAGATGTATATTGCATAAGTACCGGCTGCGGCCAAGCGGCGTTTTCTAACGGTAAGTGGGGCAGGTGCGGTGTCGCATCGGCCCCCTAAGGTTTTGGATGTGTACGCTTATGACAAGTTTTCGCTTTGCGACGTCGCACTCGCGGCGCCGTCAACACAACTTGTCGCGATCAGTTGGAATTCCACTCAGGACGCAAGGGTTTGGTACCATGGAGGTCCTCAAAGAAATAGCTGTTTATCTCATCATCCCTACTATATATAAAGCGCTTCGTCTGTCTGTCCGTCCGTTCGTCCCTCCGTCCCTCCGTCCGTTCGTCCCTTCGTCTGTCACAGAATTAGGTATTATGTGAATAGGGAATGGAAAAAGAAGTAAAAACCTCATAAGTAAAAGTCACCTTATTCTTATTTTTGTTATTATTTTCACTTCTTATACATTATAACTTCTTATTTCATAACCGAATAATACCAGACAACCAACATGGTTTTATTCCTGGTCGCTCTGCTGAAACGAATCTCTTGGAATGTATCAACGACTGGACTGATTACCTCGATGCCAAAAAATCTTGCGATGTAATTTATTTTGACTTTTCCAAAGCATTTGACAGGGTTGATCATGCTAAACTTTTATTCAAAATGGAGCGGCTTGGATTCCATCCAATACTCCTACAATGGATAAAAGAGTTCCTGTCTGATAGAACGTTTCAGGTCAGAATTGGTTCGACCTTTTCGACAGTGAGAGATGTCAAAAGTGGTGTTCCCCAAGGTGGTGTCTTATCCCCCATCCTTTTTGCCATATATACCTCTGATCTTCCTGGTCTCTTAGAGGAATGTGGTGTAATCTGCAAGCAATATGCGGATGATGTCAAAATATACAGAAGAGTTGAAAGCTATGAGGATACACGTGTCATTCAGAAGGCCTTAGATGTCATTTTGAACTGGTCGTATGAATGGAACTTACCCCTTGCCCCCGACAAAACAGTTTTCATGAGGATCGGTACTTCCAATCTGTTGCACCCCTATTGTCTAGGCAGTCACGTTCTTGATAAAGTTTCCTCTGTCAAGGACCTTGGCTTCCACTATGATTATAAACTCAATTTTTCCACTCACTTCCAAGCTCTGTTCAGAAAGGCCACATTTCGCACTTATCAAATCTTCAAGGGACTGATGATAAAAGAGAGTGATATTCTTCTTAAGGCTTATAAAACTTACGTCAGACCTATTGCAGAGAGTGGAACATGTGTATTTTGTCCTCATAAGAAAAAAGATATCCGATTACTTGAGAGAATTCAAGATAATTTCACGAGAAAGTTGGTCATTGAGTCAAGATTGGCTTCCTATTCTAATCTACCTAATCCAACCAGCAGGAATCGCCATTTGAAGTTATACAGCTTATATTCCCGTAGAAAAGTTTACGATGTCTGTATGGTCTTTAAGATATTATCAGGCATTTCCAGGGTTGATGCCTCAAAATTTTATGTTAGGGCCAACTCAATAACCAGAGCTGGCTCGGTTAAAATTTCATATGCTACACCACGAACCAACTTGAAGCGATATAGCTTTAAGTGTCGCGCTGGTACTACATATATCAATCTCAAATCTAAAGTGGCACCTGTCTTCCCTGCTTTTTCACTCTTTAAAAGCCGTGTTAAGAAGGAATTGCTGAGCTATGTTTAACTGAGGTGTAATGTGATCATTTGATGTTGCTCTTTGTATATTTCCTACGTCTGCCTTAAGCAGCGTTACAAATAAATAAATAAATAAATAAATAAATTATAACATTATATTTTCATATTATTATTATATTATTACTATATTATTATATTACATTTTATTACTATATAGCTATATTATTTTGACTTAATATCATACCATTATATTATTATTATTATTAAAATTATTATTATTATTATTATTATTATTATTATATTTTATCATTGTTATATTGCTATATTTTAATTATAAATTTTTATTTTATTTTATTATTCTTTTATTTTTGTTATATTGTTATAATTTTATATTATTACATCATTATATTATAATATTATTATTACATTTGACTGCATATAAGCGCAACGCGCAATTGAAGAACTCGGGAAGACATGGTTTCACGCTATCGCTCCTGTATCTTGGCCTATTTGCAACGAAAAAACTTCCCAATTGAATTTTGACCCTCCTCGACTCTCTCGCAAGTGTACATAAGTTCAGTATAGGTTATACTGTACTTGTTTTTTCGCCGAGTACGGGGATCCTGGACTTTCCCATTTCCGAATCAATATCCTTCAAGAAGAGGAATGATGAGTAGGGCGTGGGGACAAAGGGAGTAACTTTCAATCTCTGATGCCGCAATCATACTTTGCGGTGCCGGCGATGAGGCATGGCTGCGCCTTTGCGTATCCGCCTGCACTACTCTGTCTCGTTGCCTGGGTCATCCCTACACCTTCCCCATGCCACTCTGACTCGCTGCCTGTGAACCCAGCCACGCCCTGTCGGCGCAATGTATGAACGCAGCCTGAGGATCCAGTCCGAACTCGCGCTTTACTTTTTTGTCCCATCAGACCTTCACAATAGGGCTATAGATAACAATTTCGAAATGTTCACCAAGACATATACTTTCGTACTGTCCATGACGGCCACCCGTCTGTGCCGCGTCTATCCCAGATGGGCAAGCGGTGATCCTGTTTACCAGTCACACCATACTTTACACTCGTTCCCTCCCACATGCAACCTTTTATTCCTGGCACCTGGGATCTGACATCCAGTGAGTGCACAAGATTTGTTTGATATAGCGCTTTTCCAATGTACCTGGTGCTGGAATCCACCCTTCACTTCATAGACTCCTCCTGGACTCTCTCAACATTTTAAAACTTTCACTCGTTGCCAGCTGCTGTTCACATATCCCAGCTTGGTGAAGTAGCATAAAGTACATATTTAAGTGGAGACGTCACATATGTGACGTTTATTAATGAATCACTTTAATTTCGCTTGGTTGCTTTCTTTGCAAATTTTTTGTGCCTTTCTAACATGAATTCATCTAACAAAGATGATCTCACAGGATTTTCCATCTGAACTCATTTTCACTAGCCACACCGCTGTTTGTCGCTGCTGCAACCTTTCTCCATATGTGATCAACGCTACATTTGTTCTTTTCGTACACCATACCATTGGTGCAATAATGAAATTCGTGGAAAATGAAAAAGGCGATGTCACTGGAGCACCTCTTTTCAAGGAAAGGCCGCCAACAAACATCGCCGGTGACATAGCCGGCTAGATTAGTTGATATGGCGGACGTTGTACGTCCACAGCCTGACTAATAATAAGGAATCCCCTTCTGTTAGTCGACGAGACAAAGATTGCCTGCGGTCACAGAATTTTGTGAACAGTAAATGGGATGGGAAATGAAGGAACATGCCCTGTTACCTACTCCCTCTCCCCCTTCCCTCACTAATGCTGGAAATCTGCGTGCTTTTTCGATTTACCCATGATTTATTCATTTCGTTTCAAAATTTTGATACCGGATCATGGGTTTCTCGCTGTTACGCACGGCGTTATTAATGACACTGTGGAAATACTAGAGATGGTCTCACTGCCTACCAGAAACCTTATCAAAAAGCGAACAGCGGTGGTGTAGAACGAAAAGGCACATTGCTGAAGCCTTCTTATCGCATATCGGCGATGCTTTCGAATTTTTCGTGAGACATTCTAAATAGCTCCAAGAAGGACGTTCAAGGATGGCTGGGTTATGGGTTATACTGTATTGTGTGGTGTAGGGCATTTGAGACCATAGAGCCATGTATTTTAGAAGCAAACGGTATTGAAAAGGCGCTGCATGAATGAAGGACTAGTAATAACGAAGGTCAATCTCCTTGATTCCCAGTCAGGGTGGGTATAGGGTGTGTATGAGTAGAGAGCTTCACTCTTATAGGAACATTAGAATGATATGAGATAGCAACACTAAGTGTGGGTTATCTCAACCTGATTTTTGGTGTTCTCTCGAGAAGACCAGTTTTACCTGCGATGTACCTTGCGCGTCACTTGGCACCGGTGAGCTGGGGACTACGTATTAGGTAATTTGAACAGTACTAACTCAGCGATATGCTTTAGCAAAGACAAGACGCACACTTTCATTGAATTTACACTTACGTGAGTGAAATCATCCACTGGTGTCACCCATGTCATAGTAAACGCAGTTCTACGACTGCACCCATGAAAGTCCGGGGTGTGCGCAGATATGACGGGGAATGGCTTCGCGCGTTCCACTCGCGGCGCCACCAGCACGACTTACCGTATCGATTGCCCTTGGGAGCCCGGCAGAGCGTGGCTACGTCACCTCTGCGCTTCCACCCATGCCACACTGCCTCGCTTGAAGGCTGCCATGCCCTACCACTGGCACTCGCACCCGCCGCGCCGCTCGCCGCGGGCGGCCACGGGATTCCTCGTCTATCTGCACACACCCGAAAATCCGTTATTCGTTTTCGTCCCTCTGCCTGTTTCATGAGCCTACTGAACCGACCAGGATGGTAGGAAGACCACAATCGTTTTCATTCACTCAATCACACTCTTTGATAGGTATAGTTCAAACGGCACTACTCCTCCGACAACCCAACGCACCTGCATGCCATCCCAGTGTACTGACACCTAGTGCGACGTCAGCACACCGCAGAATGGCTGAATGTACGTGGTTGGTGTTTATATAAGTCGGAAGTGAAATCCAACGGTGGCCTTAGATTGATAGTCCAGCACCAATTAGTATTCCCATGCATTGATTTCCCCAATCACAATCACTAAATTACGGACGCACAGACATACAGACCGACATACAAACCGAGACAGAAATTGTCTAAAGTATCATAAAGTTAGTGGTGTATATGATAGAAGGATTAATAATTGCCACCCCCCCCCATCGTGTTAAAGCGTTGCCTCGAAACGGAACAGCGTTTCTGTTGAACTCCTTGTTCACTGCCCGAATGATTGATGTGTGATAAGTTCTGTGTCACGGTGCGTGCCATCTCGTTCCGCTGCCGTTCCTTTTTTGGTAAGCTGTGCACCATTGTTTCCGCATTTCTATTTCTCTCTGCAGTTAGCGTAATTGCTATCTCATGAAAACAGCTTTAGAAAATAGTTCTTTGCAAGAACTTCTGTTACAAGCCTGTCATCCGTCATCAGTCTCATCAAACAAAAACGCGAGTGAGTTTCATATGGATGTTCTCATTAGCTGTGTATTTAGTGGAGGGGACAGGCACAAGCGTGGCGTCGAGGAGAATTTTGAAAAAAAAAAATAGCGAATATTCCCATCAAAAGGAGACATCGTAAAACTGTCACTTCTTGAGACTCCGGTATTTCATTGGTATCCCACCCAGCCAATGCGATTCAGGGTGTAGCCTTATGTCGAATTTTCGTACAAAAATTTGTCGCGGTGGGGCTGGTACCAAGGGGGTCCTTTAAGAAATGGCTGTTTATCTCGTCAGTATCTAAATAATAACTTTTGTGCTCTAAAAAGACAAAATAGTAACATGAAAAGTAAAAGAAACAATAGCATCACATGATAACAATCCTAATCAAGAAATATTAATTCGAGCGTAAAACCCTAAAGGTAGTGTACACAATGTACGCAATCACACGCGAAGAGATCCGCGGCGCCGCTCGCCGCGCCCGGCCACGCGGAAATTCGATATGGGACAGGCGGATATGTACCCTAATGTCAGGATGCCGCACGATGGCGAGCGGCGTGCGACACAGTGTGTGCGAGCTATGCGCGTCGCGGTAGTTGGGTCTCAAAACGATTACAACGTAATGCTAGGAGTGCGATACGCAGTTGACTTCTAATCGCTTCGGGACCCAACAATTTAGCTCGTCCGCATTGCTTCGCTTGCGACATTCCGCAGTGCGGCATCCTGACATTAAGGTACACATCCGGGACAGGCATTCATCAAGGAAATTGGGAGCCCACGGTAAAAAAAACCGAGACCAAATTCGTAACAAAATAGAAAAACAAGAAACTAACCAGATAACCCAAAAATTCAATATTCATTCCGAAACAGCAACGTCTCCGACTATGTGTCATGTACTCATCTTCTGGTGGCAGAGAAGAAAGATACAAATAACCTCACCGCAAGTGGTGCTAAATGAACAGTTGGAGAGGCTACAGTTAAGTTGTTGCAAGTGTGCTGAGTAATGGGAAAAGCTTTGGTCCTGGACGGGACTCGAACCCACACCAGGGTCAAGCCTCCGTTGAGGAATCCTCAACGGGGGGGGGGGTCATATTTGGTCCGTTAGGAAAGGGGGGGGGGTCGTAATTGTTTAGGTGGGCATTGATCTGCAAAATTTCTTAGGCTGAGGGTCTAAAGTGTAAGGAGAGAAATGATAAAACTGAATAGCTGGGTTTGAACCCGAAGCTAATTTAACCTAATCATCATGGAAGCCTCATGCATGGCGCGATCCACAACGAAGCCAAGCAATGCCAATAACCCTTTCACTGGTCCGCCAGCACCGAAACCACGTACAGAGACACCTCCGGAATTCACCAATTAACAATGGAAAGCGATATCTATCAACGGGTACCACCGTGGATGGACACTCCAGAAACAATGGGATGAAAACAAAAATTAGCTGATATGAATTCTTTTCATACTTACTACGATCGCGTCTTACTACGTAATCTAGTGTTGGCGCCCACTATGCGGACCGGGAAAACGTTTGTATTCATTGAGAATGTGGATGAAATCCACATGCATGCCGCATCCCACAGAAAAGCTGACCGACGCTTCTCGCCTTCCCACTAGGCCTCCGAGAGCGAAGGATGCATACTGGGAAAATTTCAGTAACAATGAATCGATTTTTGGGAAGATTCGTGGGAAGATCTTGCAAATTCGAAAGCTTTCCTCAACTGGCTTTTCTGAATTTATCTTGCTTCTTTTTGAAGATATGGGATAGCTCAGGTAGTCATTCGAAAGCGAAAACCTAGCAGACCCCGCCTCACCAAATCGAACTCGTACGGTCAAGTTCGAAGGAAGTTATGGCCACTTCAATAAAACACTTCGAAATTTTCCTCATCTAATCCTCATCTGGAAACCCATATCGAGAACTAAGCAACCATTAGGGAAAGCAAGGGGCCAATAGATAGGTCTAAGGGAGTTATTAGGAAAGCAGTTCACAGCTGTTTGAAAGATGGGCTCTAGGTTAAGTTTAAGGTATTTTGAAAATGTCGGAATTTAGTATGGGGGAGATAACGCGCTTCATTCAGATCGCGACGCAGCCGCACCTATTCTTTTCGCGCATAATTGTCGGCGAATCGTTTCTCTTGTTTTCTTGTTGTTTTATAATGTTCTTTCGGTGTCTAGGGACTTAGGGTGGAAAAAGCAGTATGCCGCGCTCTATCCATAGCGTTAGAGACGGTCTCTAAGGCTATGGTTAGAGCACTGAGAGGCCGTAGCACTAGCCGAACTGGGTTCGAATTTTGCAATGAAATGACTTTGATGAGGCAAATTCGAGTTTTTTATTATCCTGGTGTTAGCCTAAGTCTGGGGGAAGGAGATTCCCTCTGCGTAGGCTCAGGCGAACACGCGTAAGTGATTGTTTAGTCCAGTAGAGGGAGGGTGGCTTAGGCGGAGACGTAGAGACACGCATCCACCGCCTGCCGCCGGTACCGCAGAGTATGAATGCTAGAAGCCAAAATTCAAATCTTGACCTCGCTGAGCTTTCTCGATCCACGGAATGGTAAGTGACAAGTCCTGCTGAATTGTGGCTGGTCTAGATTCCATAGCTATCACTACCTTGGACTGGTTGCGCATGAATGCATGGTTGAATGTTGAAGTTTTTGGACGTTTCCAGATGCGATCGTACTTATATTTTACCAGTGGGCTGGCGCACACAACTGCTCGCGTCACACATGGAAGTATGCTAATCGGGCTTGATCGATATCGTTTGGTCGGTATCATCATTCGAATGGTTTGCAGAACAGGGGATTCGTATAAACCAAAAAAGGAAGCAAAAATCCTCCCGTCAATATCGCCCTTCCGCATCAATCGATGTCGATCGAGCTCATTTTGCATGCTTCCATGTGTAACGCGCAGTAGTGTGCGCCAAACCAACTGGTATCTTAAATCCAGTGTCCCAGCGCTGCGACGCGAGATATGAATCTCCCGCTTTTCGCCTTTCGAGGCTCCTCATCAGCCCTTATCGGTTGCTATCATTTCCGTTCCCTCACCACTGATGTCCCCTTACCACCCGTACATCACTTCAAAAATTCAGGGTCCCAGCTTTGCTGCGACGCGAGATATGGATTTCGTGACAGACAGACAGAGACAGACAGACACACACATACATATACACATGCACAGACAGACAAACAGACAGACAGACAGACAGACAGACAGACAGACAGACAGACAGACAGACAGACAGACAGACAGACAGACAGACTTAACCGATTATATTTAGTAGGATAATATAGGGTCCGCCAATAGGCGCGCTCTATCTTTGACAGCTCATGGCGGCCACGTTATTTGTGGTAGAGTGGTCAAACCTAGTTGTTATTATTCAGTGTATTTTCACAAATTACCATGAACCAATTCAGCCGCGAGCAACGTGTGCAAATCATTGAAAACTTATTACGACAATCATTCATCGGTTCGAGCAACGTTCCCCGCCCTCCGCCAATTTCGATACAGATCCATGATAACGAGCTTTTTCTGGCATGACAATATGGATTTCGAGGATATATGGTTTCAGCAGGAGCATGCCACAACGGATCTTCTGCACGAGCGCTTCGGAGGAAAGGTTATCTCGTGCGGAGGCGACATCAACCGGCCACCGAGATCGTGCGATTTAACCCCAGTAGACTATTTCTTGTGGGGTTTCATTAAATCGCAGGTCTACGCAAACCAACCACAAAACACTGATGACCTCAAAGTCAACATACGCCACGCCATCGATGAAATACAGCCCGATTTGAGCGCCAGAGTATGAAAATTGGACTTCTCGTGTGCGCGCCACTAAGCGAAGCCGAGGTGGCCATTTGAACGATGTTGTTTTCCGTACATAATGCCTTCGAATACTCTTTCAAACGAAGAAAAATTTTATTTATACCTCTCACACAACTCGCTTTATTTCATTTCGAGCGCGCTTATTGGCGGACCCTATATTTTAGCTAACATTGAGCCGGCTCACCGACAACCGACAAATATTGATAGTAGTCAACAAAATTATGCGTAATTCGTTGTAAAATCTCAATATGCATTCTGATGCCTCCAAAATGTCAAGTGGAAGAAAAATTTATGGCAGATCTCGAAACAAACGAATATATGTACGTAATTCTCCTTGTATCTTTCACCTGACTCTTCATGCTCCACTATTTGATGCGCTTTCGTTTGGGGGAAATCCGCCGTGTGGCAATTTGTCACATGCTTCCCAGCTGAACTACTAATCATTTTAATAAATCTCAAAGGATATGAGTGGCTTGGCAAAGTGTGTTCGTAGCTCTTCCTGGCCACTTTACTGCAAAATGGCTGGTGTGGGTATGAAGGCGTAGCCCTATTCTCTCTTTTTTGCGATTCACATTTTCTTTTTCTACTTTGACCTTTCTAGTGCATTCTTTGCTTCGCTCAATTTCCCTTTGAAAAGGCAATTCAAGGCTTTTTTTGGAAATTACCACGATCACCAAACTGCACGGATATGAGACGTTTCTTCACCAAAAAGTGCCCTAGAAATGTTGCAGCTGGCTTAAAGAAGCATCAAACCTCGCTTTATGGCTACAGTTTCGCCTTTTTACTGTGACTCCGCCCCTTTGCTTCAGCACAGCCTTTGGATGGAATTGAAGCGCAACCGATTAAATGAACGCAATGTCCTTCGGTAATGTGAAATATAGTCAGAGCCTGTGTAATGAGAACTTGCACTGGTGCCATATGCATGGCTCCCTGAATCCTGGATTACTGTCCGCTGAGACAACCCTGATTTTCCATCCTCTTCGGCTTGACACAGGTTATTTATGAGGTAGGACTAGTGTATCGTGATGACTACCGCGGGTCACTGTTCTTGAATGAATGTACGGGGGGTGCCAAAAAAAGTAATGTTGTCTCCTCCACATTCATCCCACTTTAGTCGAACTACAGCAAATTCTGTAGGGGTATTTTCATCCCCAGATTCAGGAGCAGACCTCACTCTATCATTATACTCCGTGGCAGCCTTCTGCACGAGCAGGAACGGGAGCGAGGAAAGAGTGAACAAGATGTGTCACCTCAACTGGGCAAAATCCGAAATTTCGTCACCCTCGTTCACAACCTTGCTGAGGTCCGTTCATTCTTGGTACCTAAGGGGATTCATACTGGGTGATGTTCTCTAACATTCCGTTTTTCCCGGGTTCCCAGCGCCCTTTGTTTCCAAGAGCCAAAACGTGCTCTTACCACTGAAACCCCTCCGGGGGCAGGTTTGAGGCATGAAAAATGATACTTCGGATCATAGCAGCCTTGTCCAAGCAGCAGGGGCTCTGTGACTTCCATGAACCGAAGAGCCGATCCTCAGCAAGCTTCCCACAGAAGACCTACGAGGGAGCCTGTCTTCACCGTTTTACGCGGACCTTGATACTGTAGGTACTTCGAAGCCCGACTGCGCCAAATGAAAGCTCCATATTTTTATAAAGGTGAACGTAGGGAGCCAGAGCTTGTTCCTGCTTTTATAGGAACATTTCGGGAATATTTTGCCCCAATACTTTTATCTCCTTTGTTTCCCTATGTTTTGTATAATTGGCAGATGTGAGCCGTAGGCAAAATTACTTTTTTTGGCACCCCCTGTAGATTGCGTGAAGAATCCCTGAAAAGACATTCTGTGCCTCATGACAAAATTAAATGTAAATTAACTACTTCTTCATCGCGACTAGCTCATATCCCCCTGAAGGCAGCCGGAGGGATAAGGAGAAAAAAGTGAAAATTGGAAATACATGTTTTTTGAAACAAACCTTTCACTTCAGAAACTGAAAAAGGGCGACTTGGGGTTCTATCACGATCCCACAGCACAGCGAGTCGTTCTGCATTTCATCAGCCGGTCGAGTAGCCGACGAGGGCGGGACAACTTTCGTGGCTGGCTGGTTGGTCGCTCGCCCGTCTACAATCTGCCCCGGCTAGTGACGCAGAGTGGCGTGCTAGAGGGAGGAGTTAGGATGTACACTTCTCAGTTTCTTTTTTTGCCATTATATTTCGTGCTTTCTACTGTTCACTGCTGAGCACCCCTACTTTCATATTCCACAATCTGTCAAAATACCCTCCCCTGTGCATTGAAGGCACACTCCACGATAAACAGGTATAGCGACTTTCTTCCTAGGAGCAGTAGTTCCTTGATCAAAAATTCAGGCTGCTCCTTTTTCGCGCAACCACGGTGTGCTATCACGTCGCCTCACCTGTTTGAATCCACCCCGACGTCATCAACTTGAAGGCATCAGTAGGGGTGAGGGAAAACTGAGACCTGGGAGTACATGTTCCCTGAAGCGAATCTTCTACTTCAGAAGAGGTCACATGTGGCGAAAATCGCATTAAAAAAAACGCGGCTGGGGATCTTATGGCGACCCCGCAGCTCGGCATGCCGTTATGCGGTTATGCGGCCGGGGGAGTCGCCGTGAAGAGGCGGGACAACGGTTGCGGCCGGCTGGTTCAGACTCTGGTCTGTCTTCGGTCCACTCCAGCTAGTGACGCAGAGGACGAGAGAGAAGGGGGATTTTCGGGTTCTTATTTCTCGGTTTCCTCGCAGTTTTATGTCGTTCTTTCTCTACTCTTATATTACTCACCCCTTCTTTCGTAGTCCTCCAAGTTGCCGAGTTCACCCCTTCCGGTGTCTTTAAGCTCCCTTATTGGTCAGCTGAGCAAAATGGGTGGCGTCGGAGTGGGTTCGAGCAGGTGTAGCGCCGTGATAGGGCACAGTGGCGATGCGAACAAGGTGCACTCTGGATAAATACCTATCTGGTTATCGTGGAGTGTTCCCTTAGGAGCGAATATTCACTGGGAACCCCTTCTCCATGGTCTCATGTGGACTGCATTGGTTTCCTTCGTTACCTGGCTGTTACTCCATGGTTAAGCATCATATTAGGAGAAATTCGAAAGCTACGATTACCCCTCCCCTCACCACCCTCATACAGCGTCATGCGGAGGGATAAGGTCCATCACAAGCTTTCAGAACTGAATAGTGATCACCAGTAGATGGATGGTGATTAAAATGCTGCCGTGTTTCCCCTTCTAATGATGCACTTAGCTTGTTGAGGATTCTCTTACCTACCAACCACCCACCAAAATACGACACCTTCGTGGATTCATTACTCGGTCCACAAAAGGGGTTTATCGTGCATACCGGGGTTAAACTTGGATCGACAAATCCTCGACCGGGAGGATGGGGTGGGGGGGGGTCATATTTCGGGTCTGAAAAGAGGGGCTACGCACTGTGGAGAAAATTTCAAACAGGTTAGTCGATCTACAAAAAAGTTCATCAATCGGTATGTGTTACAGTCCATATCGCAGCTCTAGATAGGGTGAAGCCTATGGACTTGAATGAGAGTGAATCAAAGTCTGACCCCCCTCCCATACACATACACTCTCACTCTCCAATCCGTAGGCCACACCCTATCTAGCGCTGTGAAATGGACTGTACATTACGTAGCAATGCTATGATTATCGAATGACGACCTTTTATTGAAGTGCGCGGACGCCTCAGAGTGGAGGAAGAGGATCGTATTTAAGTATTTTTGAACATATTTTTCAGGATCCTGCGAGGTCAAATCTTTGTTCATCCGCTTGCCATACATCTTTCTGAATAATATGTATCATATCAACTAGCCAGCCCCTTGACGTGACCCATTGAAACTCGCTGATGGTTCGCTAATACAACGGTCGTTCAACCAGCGAGACGATCATCGGTGTCTTAGCCATCGCGTTACGCGTATGTTCTGTGGTTCTTTCACGAAAAGGTTGCCACGATTTCTCTCACTGACGGACGCACGACCGAATTGCACTCTGATCTTTCTTTTGACAGCGCTCACGTTGCATAACGACTAGTGCCGTCCTTTGGTCTTTGCCTGGTGCAAGGTCCTTTACCATCAGTGCACTGAGTTCGTTTAAAACCTTAAAATCAACCAAATTATAATAGTGAAGCGGGGTGTTATGCCATTCGAAATGTGTAAAATCAATGTGAAGCCCTAAATTCTATTCCAAAGGATTTTTTCAGAAATTAACCTGAGAAGAACATAAAAGCCTTTTGAATTAAGTTTTAGAACCCCATAATGTTTAAACAAAGTCGAATCACAATATCTTCATTTTAGCTATATTGTCCTTCCCATAAGTTTCTCAGACAAGGAAAAGAACTGGAGAACGGCTACCCAATAGGGAATCCTGAAAGAAAAGTGAAGGAAGCTTCTAAGCGACTCTACAGATGATTCTAGCGCGATCCTCTCTCCTCCGCCCCCTCCCCCTTCCATTTATTTCATGCTCTCTTGCTGAATACTTCTGATAACCGTGGTCGTTTTGAGCTACGTAGTAGACTGATTAAATATCGCTTTCTACCGAAGCGGGTTACCCGGTTACCCCGTGAAAAGGATTCATTCAACATGTGGGAGCTTTCCAATTTTCTAGGCCCTCATGGGCTCGGGTAGAGCTGAACACCAGTTCCAAGTGACGATTTGGCTCGAACCTATTGCTTCTTCGATACCCATTCAGTAATAGCACGCGCTTTTGCACTGAAACTCTCGGGAGCCTTCACCTTGTGGACCATCGATTGAAAAAGAAAGGACATCCCCCTTATGAAGGAGATAATCGAAAACCATGGAGCCCATCTCGCGAAATTAAGCGATAATCCTTTTTGCATCGAGAAAATGTGGATTTTTTGCCGATGCTGAAATGAGCTTGCAATCTTTTCCTGAATTTCACATGAATTATGTATGAGCCGGCTGATCGCGTCCCAATGGGGTGCGAGCAATTCCACTCAACTAGAGGTCCTACGAAATAGCTAATCACGTTAGTGATGCAAAGAACGAGGGTTCGTGGCCATTTGGGCGATTGTTTCTTTTATTTTTATATTCAAAGAACTCCGATCGGGTATCACTTTTGGCCACGATGGATCGATTCTACTACGCTCACAATCGATCGGAGCTCTCGTTAGCCACCATGAACTTTGACGTGCATATCTACGCGTGGACAAGGCTGCTGCGCCCGGATGAATTTTGGGTGCGTGGGTGCGTCGATGAGCCCCTGGGAACCATGGTGCGGGTACTGTTAAAGTAGTGACGTCGTTCACTCGAACGCTGTTGTGACCTGGGTCTGTGGGGCGGGGCAATTTTTTGAAAACTCCCGTCTGCAACCTCACCTGGTTCAACAAAATGACCAAAATCGGCATTGGCAGAGGAGGGATTATGGGGCAATCAACCGAAAAGGTCTAAAGATCGAATTTCGGGTTGAATCTCACATAAATCAACCCAGTCACTAATGGTTGGGGCTTAATAACGCTGATCCATTAGGTTGTCGGGAAAGTTTTTTGAAGCGATTCATTTCTACACTTTATTACAAAACACAGAGTATACTATGAAACAGGGTAATCACCATCTTGCTCTACTACTCTTCGCCGCCTTTCAGGCAAATTTGCCATGCCATCCGCGTAGAATTGTTCTGGCTTTGATCTGAAGAAGTTGCACAACACCGTTCCATGTCATCTTCATTATCGAAGGTTTCTCATTGAATGGCGTTAGACAGGGAAAGGAAAAGATGATAACTCGAAGGAGCAAGATCAGGGCTATAAGGTGGATGGGGCAGCGCTTTCTATCCTAGCTCGAGAATTTTTCGGCGAGTCGTTTCTGCTGTATGTGGGCGAGCACTATCGTGTAGGAAAAGAATCGTGTCATGGTTCGGAAGTTTCTCTGTGATTTTCGCGACCGGAATATACGGTTGCTGACAGTTTAGGTCCGCTGTTAGTATAGTGTTGCAAGCCAGCACTCGCAATCGTTCGTTGTCGATCTCCGATGGGGGCCCGCACCGGTCAGAATCTTTGACGTTGTAGTTGCCTTCTCAAAAGCTTTGAACCAAAGTTGTGCCACAAGTTCAGACATTGAACCCTCTTCGAATGCACCGTTTATACGATGGCTGGATTCGGTTGCTGGAGGCCATATTTGAAATCATATAGTAGAATGCCCCGAAAGTACCCCTTTGATATATTTATTTTGCCGAAAAAGCTTATCCAGGAGATGAAAGACAGTGATACCTATAGATGCGTGTGAACTTGTACCACAATGTGTATGTACAGAAAAAATTGGTGGAAAGCGGCCAAGCGGGAAAAAAGCACTTCGAAAAGAGCAAAAGAACTTTTTCGACAACCTAATAGTTCAAATCATGAAAAATATTACCTCGCACATCGACTGGACCAATTAAATCATTTAATGGGCTATATCATCTGATGCTCCTTACGATTCTCAATGGAAGTGAAGTGCTCCAAGACTGAGATGACTAGCCAGAACGGCTTGTCCTCTAGCACCATTCTCGTGGTTTTGAGAAGAAAGAATTTGGATACAGTTGAGGTCTAGCTTAATCTCAACTCGTGTGGTTTTCCCGAGGACTTAAGCTAGGGAAACCCGGCCCACCTTGTAGATAAGGCTACTATAGATGACGAGTGCATGGGACTCATTCGGTAAGCACCTGATCATTTGTTCAGAGGAAAAGATTACCCCCCCCCCCCCCACACACACATGCGATCAGGCTAATTGCGCTCCTCTTTTTAGTTTTGTGGTTAATAGTTGCCAGCTTTTGCCTTGTTTACAAGGGCAGAGTAATTATAAGATAAGCCCTTATTATGAAGATTCAATGATCATCTTCCTAACAAGGGAGCATCAATTAAAAATTGTAATCACAAAGTGACAACTGTGTCTTTGCAACGCTGCGACTATTCACGTGATGGTCACACGACTTCCACATTTCTTCTTTAAACGACTTTTTTGATCGGATTTAATTCCCGTATGGCACTTCACTTAATGTTTGCACTCTTCCGCTGAATCTGGCCGAGCTCTTTGCTTTCTCGAAGGTTCTCCTTATCCATGGGCCATGTGGCTTACATTGCACCTAATCTCGGAGTAGACGAAAGCCTCGATTGAATCGATATATCGGTTCAAAGATACTAAAATTCTGATATCTTTTCCTACTGACCCGCTACGGTCCAATACAGGCGTTTTAACGAATCCCATGGAGGGTTTCCCAAGAGCTCAACAAGGGAAACCCAATCGATATATTGATCGACTCTCGATTTACAATCACCACGTTAAAACTCGTCAAATGTAGTGGAAAGTGAAGGCGTAAGCGTATGATCAATATGTTGATGGCTCATACAATCAATATATCGATTAGCCCTTAGTATCCGACCAACAAAGGAAAAATGTCAAGTGCTCTCGTGCACGAAACCCTGTGTAGGTATTCGGAATAGGAAAAGTTGATAATACCGTCTCCACCGAATAATCGATATATCGATTTATACAGATCCAGTTACCAGAGCTTCCAATTTAGCGCAGTATACTATTCCATGGTAGTGTCAGTGTTTCTTGAATGTGGTGTAGATTTGTCAGCATTCAATTTAAAGGAATCGTCCACGGAAAAATGAAGCGGATTTTAGCGGATTTTTCTGCTACTCATATATTTATGTTCTGCATTTGCCTGTCGTCTGCCGGCCTGATGTGGGCCGCATGCAAAGTTTAACGCGAAAAATGTGAATCCTGTAAAGATGCAGCACCACAAAGTCTCGGCCGGGTAGGCTGGGCGTCCGAGTACATAGGCGCCCATCCCGTCGTCCGTCGCGGTTGAGGGTGCATTTTAGGAACAGGAGGTTACGTGAACAGTCCCACTTTCCATTTACAAGCACGGCGACAGTGGGACGGGGCTTTTACTCCTAGGGACCTTCCACCCTTATTAGGCAAAACAACACAAATGTAGGGGTGAAAAAGAAACAAAATTCTCCGTGGGCAATTCCGTGAAGGCCGCAAGTATTTGTGTGTCACCGGAATGAGTGGCATACATTAACCAAAAGCGAGATAAGCTGCTGGCAAGCGATCGATATATCGATCGTTATTGATCATCACGTACGCTATTGCAGCGGAAAACTTCGGTATAATCTTGTAGGGTCTGAATCTGCTAATTTTTTCTATGGGCCAATGTTACAAACAGGTTTCGTAGGTAAGTGACTGGAGATCCTCGCTGCATTTCTGCAGATCCCCTAGCGCTTCTATCCTCCTGAGATCGGTGATATCATAGAAGGCTTTTATGTAAAATTGAACAATACAAATTTGAATGTCGGCTGGCATCCACATCGCCGCCGATTGCTCTGATCTTCCCCATGTGCTATGAGGAATTGGTAATTTTGATGTTGACTGCCGGCCGGAAGGTGTTCATGTCTGCTGCCATCCGTCGACGCCTCATTGCTGACGGCTCACGGCTATTGTTCTGCCATTTATTTACACCTAGGGTGTCGGCTCTATGGCATTCGTTCATTTTCTCGAGCTATCAATTATTTAAGGTTATTCGTGCGACGTCTTTCGCTGACGGATAAGGAGGGAGATCTTCGTGAATTGTACGAGTTCCTCTGCGTTCTTTGTAGGCGTTGTTCCTTACAAGCTTAATCCTACCGCTTCATTGGTCAGATGGTTCTTTGATGTTTGTATTCGTTTTCAACAGGCCGTCTGCCAAATGGACCAGTCCCAAAATTTAGCCTATTCAACTGGCTTCTATGAAATTATGGGTGCTTGCTCTGCTCTCAGAAATGAAAATGGTGCGCTGATGCCTCGGTGAGAAGCGTGAACGTCATCCGCCGTCAACTGACTTTCCAGATCATCATTTTAACGTATTCTCCATCCCGCATTTAGGAAGACCATCCAATCGTTCAAGTTTGAGGTTACTGCTCCTAATTAATCCCGCCTACTGCTAAGTACATAAGCTGTCCGAAAAGTTTTCAGCGTTTTGTGTTACTATTTTTTGTATATTCATTGCTGATTGAAAACTCGTTCTCCCTTGCGTTCAATAGCACATCCTGATGAGAATTTGCGCTACCTAATGGTATAATTGCCGTTTCACCATTGCTTGATGAACCCCCTTTCTCAAGAGTAAGGAGCAACTTCGGACGATATTTTTTTCAACAACGAAGCGGGTCAATTTGCAGTCGAGACAGCTCGACAAATCAACCAGGCGTGTGGGTCCAGTAGCGCTAAAGAAAGCACCGTGCAACAATAGTTCAACAAATTCTGTTCTGGAGATTTCAGCCTGGAAGATGAACCTGGTACGGTCGACCTAAAGCAATACCTGACGAGGATCTGAAGGCGCTTGTGGAGGCTGACTCACCCCAAGCAGTCCGAGAAATTGCAGGAAATCTGGGCGTAGGCGAATCTACTGTTCCGGATGGTCTGAAACGTATCGAGAAGGTGAAATAAGTCGACGTGAGTGCCCCACAATTTGAGTGACCGGCCGAAATCGGCACGTCTCGAGGATTCTTCCTCGCTGCTTTTGCGCAACAGAAACGACCTGTTTTTGAACCGAATTGTCACCTGTGATGAAAGGGCGATCATGTATGGTGTGATAACAGGAGACGTTCCGGGCAGTGGTTGGATGCCGACCAATCACCGAGGCGATTTCCAAATTCCAATCTCCACGAAAAAAGGTTGCAGTCACAGTGTGGTGGTCATCGGCTGGTGTGATCCACTATAACTTTTTGTCACCAGGCCAAACCATCACGGCAGAATCCCACTGTGAAGAAATAGACGAAATGTACCTAATTGCATCAGCTGCAGCCAGCACTTGTCAACAGAAGGGACCGCTTCTTTTGCATGACAACGCTTGCCCACACGTTTCACAGATCACTATCCATAGATTGAACGAATTGGAGCTTGAAGTTCTGCTTCACCCATACTTCTGACCTTTCATCAACCGAAAATCACCTTTTCAAACATTTTCAGGATTTCCTCGCTTTAAAGTACTTCGTCAATCAGGACCAAGCAATAAAGTCTTACTGGATTCTCGACCACCCATTTTTTCCCTTCGATGAGGTTTATCTATTGGTGTCACATCAGGCAAAGTGTGTTGATTCGCACGGTGCTTATTTCGAATAAATCCGATGAGTATCAAGAAGCTTATGATCGTTTGGAGTAAAACACTCAAAACGCTGAGAGCGTTCCGGACAACATAATAAAAAATTCGGCTCCCAATTTGGTGGGTCATTTTGGGTCATTTTACTTGGCGGTGGGAAACCCTATTAGCGTCTTTGCATGTGTAGACTTAGGCCGAATTTTCGCCTTGCGACGTCGCACTTGCGGCACCGTCAGCACAACTTGCAGCGGTTGGTTGGAATTCCGCTCAGGACGCAAGAGTCTGGTACCATGGAGGTTCTTTAGGAATAGCTATTTACTTCATCATTATTCGGAAACAATAACTTTACTCTAAAAAGACAAAATAGTGACCTAAAAAGCAAAAGAAACGATAGCATCACATCACAACAATCCTAATTAAGCATTAATTAATTCGGGCGTAAAACTCCAAGAATGTTGCAATGTACGCCACCACACGTGATGGAAGCCGCGGCGCACGAATATCCGACGTAAGTGTACACGCCCTACGTATTCCACTGAAATTCTGTTCCGCATCTTACGCGTTCATAAAGGAACATTTCAAAATAATCCTCATGAGTTATTCGTTTGATAAAATTCACATGACGCTGATGGACACAAAAACGAAATTTAACATTTAACACGTTTAAAAATACTGAAAACAAAACCTTTATAACCTTGACTTCAGCGAGAAACGGTTTCGCTGTAAGAAAAAATTTTTAACCCTCATGATATCGATTGGGATTTGAGGTCGAAAGAGGGCGGTGCTCATCTGAGACGATATTCGCCGGATGATTCAAAGGTTTTGTGTGTATTTCTGTTGCGCCTTCCTGCAGCAACGGTCGTACACCTTCTAGGGTTGCAGACCAAGCTGCCATGTGCCATCGAAGGTAACTTCGAAATATTCAAGTTATCCCACAATGTTCTCATAGTTCCACCTCATGAAGCGGTACTATCGCAGTGAGAGGGAGAGGAGGGGAGGGGGGGGGTCTAACCCACTATGGACGCTATTTCCACGTATGCCAAGAAGGAGAAAGGAATTGTCCCTGCCTTCACTGAGGCCTAGGCAAAAATATGCGCTTGTGAGTGTGCGGGTTGACCTCTTGTAGATCCCTGCATGGTGCTTAAAGGAATCGTCCACGGAAGAAAGAGTTCCTTTGTTACCCATATATTAGGTTGATTCATAATAAATCGGACAAATTGACAAATTTTGATCATTGTCGTACAACTTTTTAACGACAACTGGGATTCACTTGAAATATGCTTCATCTTTATCGATGACCTTCTGTCACGGGTTAGGCAGATCATGGATGCCCTTGCTCAAGAAGGCTGGAGGCTGGAGCTCGAAGAAGTTCTCTAGTGCCTTCTTGACGTCGTCTCGAGTTCTGAAGTCTTGGCCGTCCAGATGGCGTTGAAGGTGCGAGAAAAGGTGGAAATCTGAAGGGGCCAGGTCTGGAGAGTACGGTGGGTGTGGAAGCACGGTCCAACTGTACGACAGTAGCTCGGCCTTGGTCGATCTTGCAATGTGCGGTCTTGCGTTGTCGTGCTGCAAGTAGACATGTGACCGCCGCCGTAGCGAACTTTGGACATTTGCCTTCAATTCTCGTAATTGACGAACGTAGACGTCGGCGGATACTGTGGTACCTTCATCGAGCAGCTCCCAGTACTCTACGCCGTGTACGCTCCACCAACCGCGGTATTCGTCTTCGATGGAATAGTCGCCTGACGCAAACTTCGAATGCTACAACTACAGTGTACTTCTGGCGGGGGCATTCTCCTTGCGAACTTCTTTCAGACGTCTGCCGATATCCGCGGCTTCCTGGCCAGATAGCGATATAAATAGTATGAAGTTGCGGATGTGGTCTCTGGACGGCTTGAAATCGTGCGGCATGGTGGCGGACTGAAACTACTTTGGAGTGATTATTTTGCGGTACTTTGAAGAGCTTTTCATACTCATTCCAACGGTACCTCGCGCGTCCATTTTCGTTTACTCGTTGCTGAGTTATGGTCTCTAGAAATCATCACTACCATTTGTCCGATTTATTATGAATCAACCTAATATATTCTTGTTCTGTCTACTTGCTGAGGGCCCCACGCAAAGTTTCCCGCGAAAAAATTACAATCCGGCTGAGATATAGCTCCTCAAAGTCTGGGCCAACTGGGTGTGGCGTCCAGGTAGGTGTCGGCCACGGAGAGCTTGGGAGCAAACGCACGATTGGGGACGACGGTCGGAGACTGTTGCAAGATCTTTTGGCGGGAATTCAAACGGACTGCATCTTCTTAATATTTTCAAGTTTTTAATCAGAACAAAGGGAGTTTTTTCACGCTTTTTGTGTTTTCCTTGAAGTATTTTATTTAATACACTGATTCGGAAGGGAATTAGAAAAACGGGATTTCCGTGGACGATTCCTTTAATGTGCGACCTTTTATAAGATGCTCCTCCCCTCATTGCGGTAGCACCAATCAAGCTAGTGAGATGAGCAGGAAATCGCTCTCCATTTCGAATTCTTCAATTTAGAAATCCAGGGTGATTTGTATTACGGCTAATCGTTTTGCACCAAAGTGCTATTACATCAATCGCATTAGTGGCTTCGTTAGAGAAAAACCCGATTAGAAACTCTAATGCCCTTCGGGCTCAAAAGCGCTCTGTACAGAACAGTTTTCGCCACGCCTCTTTGCTATGACACTCTATGACATCACATTATTGGAGACGATATGTTCAAGAAGGCTACCAAATGTGTCCGAAACCATTCAGAAAACTCTGAATTTAAAGTCTTCTGAGTGAATAGAGTTCAAATAGCTTCTGAACACTTGAAAAAGTACTTCAAAACCAACATGAGAGTTGGAATCACAATCCTGCGATTCTGAATATGGCCTGAGTCCATGGTGCAGCTGTGATTCACTATTATTGGATCAATTCTGTTTGGAACGGTTTGCGTGGAGTTTTGTCATAATGTCAGTGTGCATTGATATGGGATAAAAAGCGAGAATATGTATGAATAGGCCGCTTATGCATAGTTGTCGAGCGACTAGTTTCTTTACAAATTTACTATTCAGCATTATTTTATTCTAAACGTATAACTTGTGTTAGTGACATAGTACTAGTCTGCTCTATCTTTTACTTGATTTCGCTCTAGGTTTCCCTCCACCCGCTTTGTTTTGTAGTTTCGACTGAATTTTCCAAAAATATAGAATTCCAATCCGTGGCTGCTTTACACCAACAGACTGGAAACATTCCTTTTCTTCTGCTTCTCGTGTGGCGTCTTTTCCGAGCACAGTACATGCTATCCCGCTGGCAAGGGAAGAACCCGAGGTCGAACTGGCCATTCGGAATGGGATGCATGTTGTTCGACGTCTTTTTGGAAGCTGATTTCAAACCTGCATTCCAAACTTGCACAACGATTCTCTGAGTGGAGTTATGAAGGTTTTATTTCTGAAAAACAATACTAGTAGGTTTGGAAACCCGTAGCACGTAGTCAGACGTTCTCGCACGAAACCAGTGCGATTTTTGTGTTCAGGAGACCAAACTGCCTTATGGAACGTTTTTAGCCAATTCGAGTTCTGAGGGAAGGTCTAGAATTTTTTCCGAACTTCGGTCAAATTTTCGAATTGGCTTAGAACATGTCGCATGGGGTAGCTTGGTCCCTAGAACACGAAAGTCGCACTGGATTTTCACGAGTACGTCTGGCTCGCATGCTACGGCTTCCAAACCTATCATATAATAGTATTGTTTTTGTTTTCAGAAAAAACCTCCATATATCCGCTCAGAGAATCGTTCTGCGAATTTGGAATGCAAATACGAGATCAGCATCCGAAATGACATCGGACCAAATGTATCTCATTCCGAATGGCCAGTTCGACCTCGGGTCCTTCCCTTGTAAATGGGGGCATCCGTTGAGTGCTGGGCGGAGAAATATTCCCTTGCCTTTGCAACTAAACTTGAAGCACAAAAAAGTTTGAATGTACGGACTGACGCAGGTTCCATTCAGAAGATTTTTGAAGGAAAAGCCGTAGTACAAAGCCTTTGCTCCATTCCCATAATATCTGCTTCTTCAGAAATGGTCGTTGATCTTTCAATTGATGGAGATTTTGCAGAATGATAGGAGAGATAGATCCCTTCTTAGGATCGGATAATCTTCTGAACGTCCAGGATGTCTCGTAGCTTAATATAGAAGAATATTTTTGTTTCACTATTACTATATATGTACACAAGACGCCACCCAGAGCCTACAGGTGTCGAGGAAAATAGCCGCTTCAATACGCCCTTCTCTACGGAAACCAAATACCATCCCCCTTTTTTTGACTTTAACAATACCAGTAACTTTTGCCGGATTGCATAACTGCGATGTGTTTTATTACTATATATCCTTTCCTGAGACGAAGATATTTGTTTTGCATTTTGTTACACGGATTTGCGATGGAATACCCTTTGCTCCTCATCTGCTTAAAAATTTAGATTGACGAGCTTTGCTGACCTCTGAAAGTACAATCCCCCACCCTCCTATCCGATCAAATACGACCCCCTGTCGAGGAATGGTCGACTTTCGGTGTACGCTGGAAGCCACTCCAGTTTAGAATAAAATGTTGCCACTTGGATCGATTCGTTCGGCATAAGCCGTGTTCCCAGTATCATTTCAAAACCCCAGAGCTAAAGTATAGGCATAGTAGCCAGAAAAACTCCAGAGTATGCATTTCTGATGCATTGGATGTGCAATATGTTCGTCCATGTTTATACTCTGTGTTTTAATATGCAATGGAGCTTTTTCAGCTTTGCATAAAAATCTATTTATTTGTTGAAATATTGGATTATTTCTTATGTTCAAAGCCTGAAACTGGACTGATGTGCTGCACTTTCGGCACCTGCCCTTCTTCGCCAATAATCGAGGGTTTTCATCAAACAGTTTAATTGAACCAAAAAACCCTCGATTATATAATAATAATGAATTTATCGATCATGTATCGTTGTGCACATATGCGGAAAAATGAGGCGGTTATTTCATTTTTTTCTCCTTTCGTGCTAACCCACTAAAGCGATTTCCTTCGGCCTTCACATCTTTATAAATCCTGTAGATGAGTATAGCGACCAATGACGACCGGGGTTAGGGGTCGATTGGTCGAATATTCACGCGGCCGCCGGCGGCGAGTGCGAGTTGTTTGTAGTTTATCCGTTGAAACAGTAGCAGCCACAACATATAAGAACTTCCGAAGCTTCCAACCTGCAATGTTCGAACGTCCCTCACGATATCAGCTCACAGCATACTGAGCGGAATTTTAATCGACTGCAGCAAGTGGTGCTGACGGCGCCACGAGTGCGACGTCGCGAAGCGAAAATTCGACCAATCGACCCCCATCCATGATGACCCCTCAGTTTGACTGTTTTCTGCATTCTCATTTTAGCATCTTTCTGTTATAGGGTTGATCTCACGTATTAATGAGGTTTCAGCTTTTTTTCCTCGTTTGTTTTGTGTCGTGGCCAAATGATTTACTCTATGTTTGATGTTTGTTTTAGGCAATGTTATAGCCCCTGCATGAGATACCTCATGTAATAAATTAAACTAAAATATGATTCAAAGTAGGTCACCTTTTTCGCTTCGGTGAGCTGTAAGTGCAGATTTTCAGCTTTTTTTCGCGTTTGTTTTGTGTTATGGCCAAATGATTTACTCTATGTTTGATGTTTGTTTTGGGCAATAATATAGCCCTTGCATGAGCTACCTCATGTAATAAATTAAACTAAAGATAATGATTCAGAGAAGGTCACCTTTTTCCACTTCGGTGTACTGAAAGTGCAGATTTTTGCATATTATCCATTTCTAAACCTCAAAAATTCTGAGCAATCAAAGGATTCAAATAAAATTGATGTTGTAGAGCAGAAAAAGCTCCATTGTATGTATACAGGGGGTGCCACAAAAAGAAGTAATTTTTCACCTCCACTTTCAGCCTCACTTTAATCAAACTTCAGCAAATTCTGACAAGGTATTTCCATCCCCAAATTCAAGACCACACCTCATAGTATCACTAAACTCCGTGAGAGCCTTCTGTACGAACAGGATTGGGAGCTTATTCCGAGCGAACATGATGTCTCGGCTCAACACGGCAAAATCCGAGATTTCGTCGCCCTAGTTCACAACCTTGCTAAGGTCCGTTCACCCTGAGAACCTAAGGGGATTCATATTGGATGGTGTTCTTGAACATTCCGTTTTTTCCGGGCTCCCAGCGCCCTTCGTTTCCAAGAGCCAGAAAGTACCATTACCATTGAAATTCCTTCAGGGGGGGGGGGGGGTCTAAGGTATGAAAAATAGCGTTTCGGATCACAGCGGCTGTGTCCGAGCAGCAAGGGCTGTTGACTTCCATGAACTGAAGGGTCAATCCTCAGAAAGCATCCCACAAAAGACCTACCACGGAACTTGGCTCCACTGTTTGAAGCGGACCTTGGTAGCGAAGGTGCGCTGAAGCCCGACTGCGCTGACTGAAGGCTACATATTTTTATGAAGGTGAACATAGGGAGCCACAGCTTATTCCTCCTTTCAGAGAAACATTCCGGAATTATTTTGCCCGAAGGCTTTTATCTCTTTCGTTTCCCTATGTTTTGCATACTCGACCGGATATGAGCCGTAGGCGAAATTATTCCTTTTTGACACCACCTGTACACGATTTGTCGGCAGACGAGGAAAGTTTGTGAAATACAGGGAACAAAAACCGAAAGAAATTACTGCACAACCTAATATAGTGAGAAATTTGCGGCCAATTTGTGAGCGAATTAGGTAATATTTTCATCCCTTCATAGTAAGGAATTTTCAAAATGGTAATTTTGGTTATTTTCGTGTTGCACAATCGTTACGTGGTCGAATCGTCCGACTATGTTAAAAAGTATTAAAAAAAAAAGAACGACAAAAGTGCGATATATGAAAGAGATCGTTTCTACTCCCAGGTTATCATTTCGCTCTGTCGCATAAACTTGCTATCAAATCGGTGAGAGACTTATGGCTAGCACGATGGTCAACGGAAGGCCCAAAAAATCGTCCCGCCTGCCCGGGCCAACAGACAGCAGGGATGAAGTGGGAAATCTCCAGCTGACTGTGGAAGGATTCTTCTTTTTTCGTGGAAGTCCGAAACTTTGTTTCTATGAAATAATAGGTGCCAGTATGCATATGTACCTCTTGTGACCGCTGGGGTGGTGGCAGTGGGTGAATGCCATTAGGACAGAAAATTCGCCTGGCCACGTTTTCGTCGTGCGCGACGTAGTGGTGCGAGCTACGGGCGCTGTATTGGTTGAGTCCTGAGGCGTTTGCGCCTAGAACAAGGTTCAGAGGACCGTCATCAAGCGATCAAGGTACCAAGCAATCAGGTGATAAGGCGCATCGTTCACCTAATCGATATGTATTTTATCCTTTCGCCCATTCGGTTTGTATTTTATCCATTTATCACAGTAGCCCTCGCTTGATCACCCAAATGCAGGCGCGATCGCAAACTCTGAACACTGCCTTGTGAGGAGGGATGGGGAATGCTGTAACTTCTGACCCTCAAACCGGTCCTGTGATCTTATCAAGGCTCAAAGACATCGTTCAAAAGGTTCGAATGCCGAGAAATGGCTAGACAAGGACGCATGGCAAAGTGTACCGCTCCCTTTTTCAAAGAGAACTTTACGACACTAACTGGCGGGAATAGAAATTATATTACGGCCACTCCTGGGCTTTCCAAAAAAGATAGATTGATCACCGAACTGTGGCGAATCAATCAATCACCTATTGCGAGACCTTTTCTCGTTCATCAGTTGCTAGGTTTTTATTTTCAGTTCATGGCATGCCAAAGTACGTTTTCTGGATATGTAAAAGAGATCAATTAGGCGTCTATTTGTAGACACTGAACTGTAACTCATGAACTATAGGAATATGGGATGAGAGCGGAGCCAACCCGTGCGGTTGCAAGACCGGCTTCAGTCGCATCAGCTCAGAGAAATGTCGATACCATCAGTTGAAACGTAGTGAGACATAGTGCTCAAACCGCCCGGACAGTGGTGAGAGTCACCATCACCCCACAATTAGTCTAAGATCGACCTTTCCTATTAGGTAGAGGAATAAGTTTTCACGGTTTTTTTGAACCCCATTTTTTACGTTGTTCTCTTGATCTTTCGACAAAGCTTATATATGTTTTCGATAGAGCTTTTTCAGCTCTACAGAATGGTACTACATTTTATTCAAATCGCTCTACTTTTTGCTGTTTTGAGACTCACAAAGGCAGTACTCGCAAAAGTGTGCACTTTCGTTATTTCATCTTCCTCGCCTACCTTCGAGATTGAAGAGGATGTGAATATATGCACTCGATGGAGCTTTTTTTGCTCTAAAGGATGATACCACTTCTTTTGTATCCTCTCATATTTTAGCATGTAGGAATAAGTTTCCACGTGTTTTTCAATTCAAAATTGCGTAATGAAAATGAATTTTTGTAACAGAGTATTTTGTATCATTCGATAGAGCTCTTTACGCTTTACGTAGAGCAGAAAAAGCTCTATCGAATACATATATAAGCTTCGTCGAAAGATGAAGGAAACAATGTGAAAACCGAGGTTTAAAAAACCGCGGGAACTATTCCTCAACCCAATAGATCGTACAAACATTCCTCTGCTTGATGTAGCTCAGTAGGTGCTAAAGTGGTTTGGACATTTCAATCCACAAAAAATGATCCGTGCGAACCTCCCACTAAAGAAGCGTGCCTTGGACTCTTTACGGGGCTCTCGTTGAGCTGCCACTCATGCTGCCTTGCATTCGCTGGACGAGTTGCTATCGTGTGCTGCTGACTGACTTAGCCTCTCGTCGTCTGCATCTACCTCTCAGCAACTGGTGATACAGGGGCAGAAGGGAAGGAAGGGGAACGAGTTTTTTTCGGGCTTCTATTTCTCCGTACTTTGACCGCAACATTGTGTTTGTTCTCAAATGTTGCCAATTGAGCATCTTGACTTTCATCCCCTACAACTCTTCCATTATCTGCCAAAATCAACGGCGATTTATGGAATAGCGGTATCTTTGAATGCTACCGGAATCCTGAATGTTGGTCGAGTGCACGGCGCATCCCGTATAAGGCTATACAGCGTCCACCTTATCTGTTCAGATAGTACAAGCCAACGTCTTTTATTCTTCATCATGTGGTGCAGAAGAAAGGAATTGAAGCAAGTATCAAATCAAACTCGCCTGACACTGAGTTCTTCAATAATTCCTCATTGGCGTGATTGGTTGACTGAGCTAACAGATCAATCTGCGGAATTTTTTTTTTGTGACGGCTGCGTCAATGAAATGAAATTCAGATGGAATCTTGTATCAAACCCATTACACTGTCAGCCCTACCCCTTTCAGATACCTCCAATTTACTTAAAGGAATCGTCCACGGAAAATGAGTTTTTGTGTTACGTCATTCACTATTTTGACATCATTCACTTTTGAACCGCATGTACGATGCAGCGCAGGGCCTTTCGTGTCGAGGTATTACTCAAAAAAAACTAGAAGAGGTACTACAAGGATGCTGAGTTATGAGCAAAAGCTACAGAAGAGGTACATCTAGTAAGAGGCGGGAGACACTGGTTATCCGAGCAAAAGATAATTAATATGTAAATTTATTGATCAGGAAGGAAGAAGGCTTCTTAAAGGAATCTTCCACGGAAAATGCGTTTTTGTGTTACCCATACGTTTATGTTGTATTTGCCTAATGTGGGCCTCATGCAAAATTTCACGCGAAAAAATGCGAATCTGGCTGAGATACAGCACCACAAAGTGCGGTCCCAGTGGGCGGGGCCTAGGAGAAAAGCCTCGTTCCGTCGTCCGCCGTGGTCGGAGACGTATTGTAGGAGCAGAAAGTTTCGTAAACAGTCCCACTCTCCGTTCCCAACGGCGGCGGACCACGGGACGAGGCTTTTACTCTGAGGCCCCGCCCACTGGGACCGCACTTTGTGGTGCTGTATCTCGGCCAGATTCGCATTTTTTCGCGTGAAATTTTGCATGAGGCCCACATTAGGCAAATACAACATAAACGTATGGGTAACACAAAAACGCATTTTCCGTGGAAGATTCCTTTAAGAAGCCTTCTTCCTTCCTGATCAATAAATTTACATATTAATTATCTTTTGCTCGGATAACCAGTGTCTCCCGCCTTTTACTAGATGTACCTCTTCTGTAGCTTTTGCTCATAACTCAGCATCCTTGTAGTACCTCTTCTAGTTTTTTTTTGAGTAATACCTCGACACGAAAGACTCTGCGCTGCACCGTACATGCGGTTCAAAAGTGAATGATGTCAAAATAGTTAGTGTTGTACCGGTCTAATCCGATGGTTAGCAACTCTGGCGGCTCAGAAAGGAAATGATGTTTGCTGAAAGTCCAAGTAAGCGAACGACCACGGGCATTCTGCTTAGGAAGGTACCCTTGAAGCCGCAAGCAGGTTTCTGCCTTTTCGGTGAAACTCCGCCCTCAAGTGTAAGTGTTGATGCCGCCGCATATTGCATAGCTGCTTAACTTTGACCCTGGCATCGCTTAAGTTAACAGAGGATAACAGCGGATTCTGGTCATTTTACATTGTTTTTATTACAATTTCTGATTTTTTATAGCTCAAAAAATCATCTCACCCGATATCGAGGAGGATCCTCTTGGAGTTGTTCTCTGCTAGTGTTATTGTTCATGCAGGCCCTTGGCGATAGTGAAAAATGTGTAATGGTCAACGTAAACTCGGTGAAACTCCGCCCTCAAGTGTACGTATTTCGCCGCCTCATATTGCATAGCTGGTTAACTTCGACCCTTACATTGCTTGTATTGACGCTTATGACAGCGGAATCTGGTCATTTTACATTGTTTTTATACCAATTTTTGAATTTCAATAGCACACCAACTCATCTCACCCGGGATCAAAGAGGATTCTTTCGGAATTGTTCTCTGCTAATGGTATTATACTTGTAAGCCCTTGCCGATAGTGGAAACTGTGGATTGATCAACGTAAACCTGCAGTATTACGTTTGAACAGTCTGCAGGACTGAATTCTGCCTGTGTAAACTAGGGACCCTCCTGGTGGAACCATTCCACTTTTTCGCAATCGACCCACGCAATCGATCTCACCGAGCATAGGAAAAAATATGTTAACTCTCAGTCATTGTGTAGTGGATCAGTAAGTATTCGAATGCTTCGCCGTTCTTCAAGTGAGGCTGGGCGCATGGCTTATTCTGTATATTATTGAACTGGGAGGAGGGGGGGGGGGTGTAACTTGATAATCGTCAAGAGGTGACACAACTTTACCTGAATGTTGAACAGTGACATAACCCTGCAAGTTCGTACACGTCTATACGTGAATCTACGATGCGTTACTGACACTTCAATCATATTGAGATGTGTTACCGTTAAAATCTAACAGATTGTCCCCCTCCCGTGCTTACTAGCACCGTAAATTCATAAGTAGTGTTTTTATAAATTTAAGTTCGACCCTTCAAGGCATGGGACTTCTAACTACATCACAAATTCGAATAAAGCGCCTTAATTGTAAGCAAAATCTTAAAACAATTTATGCATGATTTAAGTGGGTCCTAATATTGGTTATCCCTCTTCATCGACTCCCCGTTGCATTTTCTACATTTGTATATGTGAATGAAAGCTGCACGCCCGCCGCACTCTCATGATTTTTCTAATTTTTTTTTGGTGAAAATCTTTTGCTAGCGATCAATATCTCTCTGCCGGCCTGATGATATGTCGAACGCTTCGATGAAAATGTCGATCAGAGAACGCCGCTGTCAGCGACCTCTGACACTTTTTATTTCTTTTTTTTTGCTCACAGTTTTTTGTTCTCTATAACCTCATTTATGGTTAGATTAATGTTGAGCGGCTATAAAATCATAAGAGAGCAAAGTTGCTGTTTGAAAGTTAGTTCTCACCCGTGGGAAAGCGCCACGCACATCACATCTGAGTAAAATTTTCAGGCTATCAACCTTTATATGGCCCTACAAAAGATGTGATGCGATTCTATGACGACACACTTCCCAAAGGTATCAGCGACCTCCCTACTCTCAAAAAAGCTAAATGCAAATGGTTAGAGGGGACAATGGTGGCATTCTGAAAAATTTTCGTAATTTGCTAAAATAGTGGAGCTATTTTCAAATAGTGGAGGTATTTTTGCCTTTCCCTTTTGAGCTGTTGGACCCAGCATGATCCTCTCTTCTTAGTTCCACAGCTAAACTTTCACTTTTCAAATAGGAACACCTTCCTACAGCAGGCCAAATACGGCCCATATCGGCCTAGGGCCAAACACTGCTCGACTCTCGGTTTTTCTTCGCGCTTGGTCCTGCCCAAACCGCGGAAGTTCGAACGAAACGATAGTCCTCAGAATATGATCCTGCGAGCTTACTGCATGTTTATGCGATACGTGATGCCAATAAACATGAAGATGTTGCACTTTTATCACGCCATGCACTTTCCCAGGGTGAAAATTACGAAACGGTAAGAAAAAGCGTTCGATAATTCTTTGGTGAGGGGTACTGTGGTTAATTGCTGCTGTAAATTTGTTCTTTTGAGAGTGGAAAACTGTTCAATGGACCCAATCTTCATCTTTTTCTCAAACGATATGTAGTGCGGCTGTTCATCGGAGATGATTGTTCATTTTGCGGCATTTAATGGTTACTTGGATTACGCCACATGGGGTAAGGTCCTCAGTCCTCACTCTTCCCTTTGTACCGCATTTCTCTAAATGACTTGCTCCTTGTGTAGGTGTGTGGCGTTACACTCGGAAACACCGCTATCTGTGCATTATGTCGCGAGTTCGAATACCTTTGGAGCTCAAAGTGCTTTTTCGGGTTTTATTCTATTAACGTGCGATTAAAAGCTGGACTGTGCGTTGTGCGTGTGTGAGAAACATAGGTATCGATTGGATTTGAATGGGGAACAGATGAAGGTCTGACGCTTCATATTGATGTTAGGGTCAGGGCTTCCCGCAAACTTGGGGGGGGGACATTACTAGTGTCTAGCCTGGTTCAGCCCTTTGAATTTCAGCAAACACCTTCATTTATGTCATTTCATGTGCTGACGGTTGAATTGTGAAAACATTCATAGACTTTCCGCAGACCGAAATGCCCCTCCATACTTAACCTTTCCCTCCACACACTCCGTGATGCCATTTACCTTGCCGGCCAAGTGTTCAACCGAGAGTTTTTAGACTTCGCTGCGCTCAGATTATCATTCACTCGATCTGTTCATTTCCTAGGAAGTTGCCTTTTCCAGAAAAACCTTCCTGTAATGCTTCCATGGTATCACCTACGGAAAATACCGACCCCAATCACTTCCATAATTTTTGTGCTAATTTCTGAGCTTTTATCAAAAACTATGAAAAGTGTGGGCAAAAGGTAGCCTAGCTGTGTTGTAAGAAAAACTGAAAAATGAAACCCCATCGTGCGTTCAGTTCTTTTTGCCTCTGCCCTTTATCTAGGATCTGGAACACATCCCAACAGTGGGTTTGGTCCTCAACTGAGTTTTTACACAAACAATTAGTTTCCATTTTATAATAGTCAAACGATCCCATATGTATGCGCCCATCAGTTGTTTCAAACACGTAATCTCATAAAATGTTATTGGCCAATCTCTCAAAGCTACTTTTAAGCTTCTTTATCTGAGCAACTGACTTCATGATGCTTCACTAATAATAGAGGAGGGCAACTTGTTGAATGCTTTTACATGAAAATAGTGAACAGTAACATAGGCATTACATGAGCATACATGCACATTTGACATGACATCTATGCTACGTCTTTGACACGTCAGCCACATGTATAATCATGTAGGTTATCAGCATTCAACAGGTTGACCCTCCCTCTCTTAAGAGAGAAAATCTCTTACGCATAACTTCATACTGATCACAGATCTAATTGCTAGGGAAAAAATACCCAAGTTAAAGGAATCGTCCACAAAGAAAAAGAGTTTTCCTGTTACTCATATATTTATATTGTATTTGCCAAATGGACGCCGCATGCAAAGTTAAACGCAAAAAAATGTGGAACCGGCTAAAATACGGCACCACGAAGTTTCGGCCGAGTGGGCGGGGCCCCCGAGCAGGTGCGCACCTCATGGTCCGCGGCGGTCGGAGACGCATTGTAGCAAGAGAATGTTACGATTTTGATATTTCTAATTTTTGATAACTGCTGTTTATCGCCGCAGCTCGCGATGCGAAAGTCACTACAAGGATCCTTGTAGTGACAAAATGTTACGTTAGCAGTTTCACTCTCCGTTTCCAACCGCGGCGGACGACGGGGCGTGGCTTTCACTCGGAGGCCCCTTCCTCCCGGCCGAGAACTTTGGGAGCTGTAATTCAGCCGACTTCTAACTTTTGCGCGTGAAACTTTGCTCGGCCCTTATTAGGCAAATACAACACAAGAATATGGGTAAGGAAAAAATGAAAAA
Source organism: Trichostrongylus colubriformis (assembly GCA_963978905.1). Classification (NCBI taxonomy): domain Eukaryota; kingdom Metazoa; phylum Nematoda; class Chromadorea; order Rhabditida; family Trichostrongylidae; genus Trichostrongylus; species Trichostrongylus colubriformis. The sequence goes on from OZ022260.1 coordinate 4,566,804, forward strand.
ATAAGGAAACCCATTTATCTGTGGACGATTCCTTCGAGTATTTTTATTGACAAGTTTCCTCGAAAGCGTAGAACTATAGTGCTAGTGCTTTGTGGTGGTGGACATTGGATAGACACGGTCTCTCTCCCTCTCTCTCTCTGTCTCTCCCTCTCTCGCTCGGGGATGGGAGATTTGGGTAAGGTTGTGTTGACGCCACTGAACTTCACTTTTGTACAGGTAGTGCTTTATTCCCATGCCCGTAACCCCAAGGTTACCCACCAATGAGTGTTCGAAGGTCATGGGTGACCAGCAACCCTTTTATAGTTGAAGTTTTCCTTGTATTGATTGCATGGGGTAAGGTGGTGAGGAAAAAGTGTAACACTGGTTTCCGCGATTACCACATCTGTGGAGAATTCTTGACCGTGGGTGCATCTTTGGCACCCTGCCCATTGTGACATAATCAAGTATAGAGTAATCGCTACTGGAACCAATCGTATGCGCCGCGCTAACGGCTAAATAAGCGGGTGAAGACAATGGACTGTCTCTGGACAGTGTATCGTGCCATTAGTGTCGATGGGCTCTTTGTCTGTGCGCGTGTGTGTGTATGAGGTGATTGTGTGTCCGACAGCATCAAATTCGCGCAACAGGCATCGTATGGCGTCGCGTTGCGACGTCGCGCTGTCATTAGCGCGACGACCACGTCGACGGCAGCACGGGAACCGGTTCGGTTTTTATCTGCGAGAGTGCTACGTGCTCCAACGCAATTCCCGGCGCGTTGAGAGTTTTTTCTGCCGTCCCTGCCAACCAGCGCAACCTGTCCTCTCGCAGCCCGCCTCTTCACCTGGTCTCTATGAACTGTCCGCGAGCGTTTTTTTCTTTCTTGAGCATTTTTTTCCATCGATGATTGATGAGTTGGTCGATGTGATTGACTTGTGACAAAATTGCATTCAAATCAATCATGATGGGAAATTAGAATTTTTTATCGATCGATAATTTCGCTAGGAATGTGGTGACTATTTGGGCATCGATCTGTTTATCGATCAAGGTTTACTCAATTGGAAGGGGCATACGTGCAACGAAAGAATTGTGGGCTTATTGTAACCTATGGAGTGCTTTCGTATCCAAGTACTAAAATCCTTTTCATTCCCACTGGTCTACGCATAATTGATATGTGATGAATGTGAACGAATTATATCCGTGGGAAAAAATAAAGCTGACTAATGCGCAAGATCAAAGATGATCCATCGAGGATGTACGTGCTGGAATAAATCCTTCGTCATCAAAATTCTGTTCAGTGAACTTGGAATTATATTTAGTAGTTCAAATTTAACCATGGAAACTGGAGGTTTGCAAGTGTCATAGGCGCAGTCTTACTGAATAGAAATAAGTTTCATAAAAAATTTATGCAATTTATACAAAGAACTTGAGACTGGATCCAGCAACTGACCAACCCTTTTAATTGATGTGATAAGCATTTTACTTACACTCAGGACGGTATGTTTGAATGCGGTTTCTCTTATGCCAATGGCTGGTAGATGCCATTCGATCTGCAGTCTTAAAGGTAGTGGGGGTGATGTGGGTAACGAGAACTCCTAAAATTACTCACGCCAATGAAAGCTAGGGGTATAAGAAGACTATTTGTGGCAAGATTTCCGATGGGAAAGCGTGCCCTCAGGCTTCATTAGAGCCGTCTTCTTCAGCAACTTCTACTTGTTTTATGCCAGCCCGCCCCATTTTTCGGGCCGATCCGCCTCTTTTGAGAATGAACGGCGGCAAGAGCTATCTATTTCTCGGGCTTTTAACCAGTTCCTTCCGTTTTTCCTCCAATTTCGCAGTGCTAAGCACGTCCACCTTCACATTTGGTGATCTTTCCAAATTAGGCCCGATTACCGCTATAACTGCCTTGAAGACCCAACCCCGTCTGGTGACGACAGTACGTACATATATGGACTTCAGGAAGAATTTTAGTGGAATTTGAACCATAGACCATGTGAATGGTAGCAGTGTCGCTTGTTTGTGAATCACCGTCAATCCAAGACTGGCTAGCATTGTACAAGAAATGGGATGAGCAATAATTAGTTCTTCTGGGATACGCCATGCATCTTGCCTCTGCTCAGTATTTAGAAGTATTTGAATGTGTATCATAGCTATGATGGGCTCACGGCGGATTGCCCAAGTTGGATTCAGCGGTTGTAAAATTACAAGAACGCTGCTAACATTGAGATCATGAAGAAATGGAAACATTGCTTCTCCCGCAAGCATTCAATCCGTTGATCGGGAAGATGTAACAAAGCTCTTTACCACTGCAGCATGTAACGGCAGAAAACTACAACTAGTTGAAAATATGGACAAGTTTAGCATATTCGATTGGTGAAATGCTTCGCGTTATTTATTTTTTGAAGCTCTTACACTTCCGATCGATTATTTATTTTCCGTGTCCAATGGTCGATAAAAGCCTGTTATCACTCCTTCGCAAACATGTGTCACTCAAAATCTTTCGATGTCATTCAAATGCGAAAGTGTAGCAGTTTGGACCTGATAATCTGATATATTACCAGTTTCCACATGGAAAATCGTTTATCGATTGACTTTGATTGTATTGGGTGGTGCCATTGGTACAGTATACCCGCTCAGGAACGAAAGGCCTGAATTTTTATACACGCAATCGATAATTGATTGAAGTGCTCATTAAGAGTATGCGAAAATGGCGACGCGCTCGTTCAAAACCTTTGCTCCGGACCAAAGACCAACATATGTCCGCGATTGTCCTTTGAGGAGAGGCGGCACCGAGCTCCATAGCGTATTCGTCGTTGCTGCATTTCGACAAAACGATTACTCATTTTCTGTGGACGGCGCTCATCAAATTAACCTTTTCTTGCGCGGCCTTTTCTTATTAGCTGGTTTCGAGCCGAATAGGGCAAGGGGGGGGGGGCATTTTGTAGAATGTTGAACACCTATGCATCATTGACGCGACAAGCCTGTGAAACAACATTGACAGGCCTTTACATGATTAATTTGTTATTAACATGTCCTCAGATTTATCATGTTAAGAAACATATCCTGAAAAGACGTGTTCTACAAAATGCCCCTCCTCGTCTTCTATTAGGATACCACCCTGAAATATTATGCGATTTTCATTTTGATTGATGAATAATTTCACATGGAAAGGATTTTTTATTTTGGCAAGAACCTATCAGTCGGCAATCGATAATCGATCGCTTATAGCTGGAGTAATCACGTTGAACCCATGGAGGTCACAATCTTCCTCCGTAGCCTTCGCGCGACTTTTCGAAAATTCTGGTCATTGATCCCTTGGCAAGCCGCCGTTGACATTTCCGCCCCGCCCAGCGCCCCGTAGCCGATCAAAAACCAACACCCGCTCTCGCTTATGCATGACGAACTAGCAGTGGTGCTGAAGGGCAATGATTGCTTATCTGCTGGCAACGTGCCAGCCGGCTGCCACTCCCCTATCGATCGCTCAGCTGCTGTGATCTGCTTCCAGTTTTATTCTCCTTGAAGTTCTTTCGCTTTCACGTAGAGCTAGAGAAATGTGTCTATTAAAAAGTAACGAAACCGCGAATGAGCTAAAAAATGATTTTGCTAGGCACGCATCTTTTATCTCAGATTAGGTGGGGAAGGGGGGGGGGCCGAGAAAAGTCTCAGGACATCTCTTCTCTTCGGAACGACAGTTTCTTTCCCCCCTCCAATATCCTATCATATTTTCTTGAAAAAATATTTCTCTCACTATCGGTGCAATCTCTTCGAAGGTACTAGAACAACTTTAGTAGCCTGGTTTTCTGAGCCATCTCAGAACTAGAAATACTAGAAAAAGAACGAGAAATACTTGCAGTTTGCAATAAAAACTGTTTTTAGGACGTTGAAAAATCAACAAAAATTTATTTAAAAAGTTCTGGAGATCAACTTAATTAGGTTCAACTGAAATAACTCACCTTCAATCTTTCATTTTTACTCTTCGCCTCCACCTCTGAATGGTAGAGAAAGACTACACACAAAGCCTGAACTTCTGTCAGCTTACTGTGTTTCCATTTTCTTCTTCTATTTTCCCCAGGTGGGGTTGAGGAGAGGGGGGCGGGGGATGGGGGATAGGGAGGAAGGGTAATGGCTTTGTGTGCAACCATCTCTCCACCATCTGTACGGTCCATGGATCGATACTTATGTAGCCCTACTAGGTCTTCATGGTAGGCCCTAGATACACAGAGTCTTTTCTAAGCGATATTGTTGTGAATATTGGCTACTTTTCCTGACTGATTCTGTGAACGAAATTGGCATTCAGATGCCCTCACAATTACTGAGACGAGTCGAGTACATGGCGCATACTAATACGGCCTTAATGAACCCTCTCCCTGTTGGTGTTGTTCTTCTCTAGGTTGTAGGCAAAAGAAGATTGCGGATTCCCACTGGTAAAGTATAGGATTTGCATGAGTGACGTTTAAGTTTCTCAGAAGCAATCTGCAGACAGTTTAGACGGGAATTTTTCTTTTTTACTTGGTAAAATTAAATATTTCGAGATGTGCGCTAAGTAGAATTAATCGCTGCTGTGCTATCTTTACTTGTTGGCATGAGGATGGCAATTTGTTCAAGGGTGTCTGTGAAGATTTAATATTTTTGCAGCAGTGGCGTGTGCATAAAACGTCCACGTTTGATTTCATTTCTTAATTCCATCGATGGTAGCTACGGTTTTGCCAAAGATAATCGCATTCAATCTACATGCTCCCTCCTACGCTATTCTGCATGAAACCATTTCATTATGTGTTGATTTCTGTGGTTTTGCTCTCTAATGGAGGCATGAAATTACATTTTCTAACAGAGCAATAGCTACATTTTGTTTATTCCTACATAAGACTTTTCTTTGTCACAGCACTTTGCATATTTAAAATTGTCTCATCAGCTTTTATTCATGCTATTCAATTACTCAATTTCCTTTTTTTCATCTACCTTATCTCACAGATGGCCTTAAAGTAGACGGAAGACAACGGGTTAGCTCTTGTAAGAATTTTTTGTTAATCTTATCTATTCATATAAGCATATACAGTGCGTTTCATAATTATAAGGTCACCCCTGAATTTCAGGTTTTCTCGACAACACTCCATTGAGGAATCTTTTCAGTCTCATAGACGGATTCCTCACCTGAAATAACCCCCGTGTTCGATTTTTGGTAGCAGTCTCGTTTACCTTATGTTTTTAGGAGTATTTTTTGTTTTTTTGCACCGTTTCATAATTATAAGGTCACCCTGAAAAAAGAAAAAAGTTAAGGTCCCGGCAGGTCTGTGACGGTAGATTTGTCTTCCAAATACATCTTCGAGATACATATTCAATCGTCTTGTGGCTAGCTTCTATGTTCCAAGAGAAAAGCCCAGATTTGGGATTCTTGTGATGCTAGGCTCAGTTTGAGTGCCATTCCGAAAAGAATCGGAAGATACCTGTGCTCAGTTAGATGACATCTGAGAGATTCAATGTCTTAAGATGTTTTTCAGGCTCTGGATTCCCTCGTGAGATTATTACCATTAACGAGGAAGGGATTGTGGGGGGCACTTCCTACAGCTCCTCCTCCATGGACCTGATTTGTTTGGAGTCAAACCATCTTTAGTCTGGAATCACAGCATGTACAGCAGCGAGGAAGGAGCAGAAACATCACTGAAGAAATAATGAAGTAGATTCCGAGGCCTACAGCGCACCATAGGGCGGAACGACTTCAATTCATAAAGTTGTTCTTGAGCCACGGAATGAACGGAACTGTATTTGTATGGCAGTTGCACCCTGCATGCGAATAATTCCATCCGAATTGTACTTTTGAGTCTGAAAATACTCTATTTGTATGGTGCAGACGGGTAGAGGTAGTACTAGCTTGGTCTGGGAAGTGCGTCGATCTAGCGGAGCCTCGGCAATTTTTCTGGGAGAAGGGTGATGGCCTGAGTGGTTTTCGGCAATGAGGGTGCATTGAACCTTGCCTTCGAAACCTGTAGAATGGACTCCAGAGGCTGCTAAAAGATCCTACGAAGAAATCAGTTGCCTTTTGGAGCCGACCGGTTCTTCATAATTGTGTCTAACAGCATGACAAGGCTGTTGTTCACGTAGGTCATTCAACGGAATCGTGGTTAAAGTTCCGAAATACGGACCTCCAGCAATAGATAACATGCAGTCTTGGTCTCAGCTCTATTGGGGAGACCTGGAAGACATCGCCACAAAAATATTTACCCCAATGATCGCCAGTTCTAGGAAGCAAAGCAGCTGAAACAGGCAATTGTTGAAGACTGGAACAATACCTGTGGTAAGGCTCTTCGAAATTTCCTTTCTACTTCCCCAAACGGCTGGTTGATGTCATTCTTAAACAGGAGCGAACCATAGATTATGAGATCCTTCGAATGCGCTGTTAACTCTAACAGATCTCCTCTTTCTTCGGAGTGACCTTATAATTATGAAACGGCACGAAAATCAGAAAATATTTATAGAAAAATCGGGCTATAAGGTAATGTCATCAAAACTAGTATGGAAGGGTTTTCTGTGGTGGGGAATCTGTAAAAAATACTTAAAAATTTTTTGGCTGGCTGTGTGTTCTGAAAACCGGAAATTTGGGGGTGACCTTATAATTATGAAACGCACTGTATTTACATGAGCATATTAGTATATAAGTGGATAAGCATACATTTACACTGTTTTTTCATGCTACAAGCTTTGTAGGCAAATTTTGCCAAAGGGATACACGGGGATAGCGTGAGGTTTCAGGACAGTTTTAGCAATAAAACCGCAGATTAGTTCACCTTGCGAATCATGCAGGGCACGACTCTTTTCGCTAACCTGAGTGACAGTTTTTCGCGCTCAAAATGTTGCAGGAGAATATCGTCTCAGAGTGCTTGTTGAGCCCCACAGGCCCCGCCTCTCTGCAAGCCACGCCCCTATTTCCGCAACAAAAATTTAGCAAAGCGTAAATTCCTTCCACGACGTGATATGGACAAGCGTAGTACGTCGCGTGAATTAGGGGAGCAATATTTGTACACCTGTGTCCCCTAAGGGTTGCTGTTGGAATTGCTCAGATAAAACAGGGAACAAACTATATAGTGAAGCCTGTGTGAACTATTTCACCACCCAGTTGCTGCTGCCCAGTGAACGCCTTTCTTTCCTCAATCGTTATTTCCGAGGAAGTGTCATATTTCCGAGAATTCACTAGATATTTGTTTTCAAGTGCCCCTGTCTAGGTTAAATTTATCGGTTGATTTATTCAGTGGAACCCCTAGTGGGTGCCAAATTTCTTTTCATTACACTTTGATCGTGAGCGTAAGCCTTATGGGCTTCTCCAGTAGTAATGTCACATTCGCTATTGTTGCTTTCACACTGCACTGCATATGCCACTACAAATTCAATACAATTATGCATAAATTTTTGGCGAGTTATAGCTTCGATCCTTTGAACACATCCTCTCTCACCTCGGGGCTCTTTAATTATGTGGTAAGGAAAGTTCTGATCGGTTTTACGCGTTCGCAAGATAAATTCAAATTTGGAAACATGTCAACATGAATCAGTTCACATATTGTGCTTCTCAAAGGCCGTGAAAGGGATAATGTGGGTGATGGGATTTCTTAAAATGGATCAGGCAACTGAAAGCTAGGCGTCCAGAAAGACTATATGTCTCGAAATTTCCAATGAGAAAGAGTGCCTCCGGGATTTATAGGAGACGTCCTCTTCAACAGCTACCACTTATTTTATGGCAGCCTGCCCCTTTTTTCAGGCCGACCCGCCCATTTTGTGAATAAGCGGCGGGAAGAGGGTATGTATTCTCTGGTTTTTGACCGCTTTACTAGGTTATTTCTTCACTTCCGTACTATTGAGCACCTCGACCTTCATTCGTATTTGATGACCCTTTCATATCGGTCCGAATTACCCCTATTACTGCTTTTGAATAGACAAAAATGTGCTCTTTCTGAATACAGGCGTTTCTTGGAATACCACGAAGTTTTCGAATTATTAGCGTAATTTTGAAGTTCTGCGAAAATGGCACTTTTTCGATGACTACTTCACGTGTCCTTTTTTAGTCAAGTCTCAGCGAAAGCAACCACAAATGTGAGTACTGCAAAGGGAGGGGGTAAAGCATTGGATAGAGCACTTGGTCCCCGATTTCAGAGGTGCAGAAATGAGAACGAGTTTTTCGAATTTTCAATGGATCAAATCGCTTCAACTAAAACAACAGGAAGCGATGAGCGTCTATACCACGCGACCGCATTCTTCACAGATCACCTTCCAGTAATTGAAGCTGTTGCAGGCTGAAGCTCTCACTCGTCTATTATATTCGGCGCTAATCAAGTCCCACTTGCCCAAACATTCGGGCAGCTTCCTCAATAGCAGTGCGTACAGAAAGAGTGTTGATTTGGGGTCGGCTTTTTTTCGATTTCGCGCTAAACGTCAGCCCTTCACCAAAATGGGATATCCAGGTATACATAATGTTGTCAAAAGTGTTACGAATCGAATGGTGCCTGTTCTGTGAGAAAAGATGCAGTCTCAGCCAAGTTATGACCTCCCGAAGTTGGAATTGCGAAAACTGGCCAAAACTTTCCTTACAACCTAATATTAACTGTATATTGGCAATTGTATTGTATTTCTAGAGCAATGTGTACATATGCGAAAGTGGGAGGGGGCATCAGTGATGCCCACATGGCTATGGCCACATTGAGTATTCGGTTAGGTAACTTTTTATCTGATAGTAATTCATAGTTATGTAAAACCTATAAACCATAAACTATATTAACTATAATATAAACTTGATGCTAAGCTATCTGCCTGATTAGAATGGCCATACTCGATGGTGGTATGTGTCAAAAGTAGCCTTATTCACATCAGAAAACGTTTGTAATGACAGCATTTACCGTACTCCAACCGTCTTACGGTACCGTCTTACGGTAGGGCTCGCCTTTTGTCTCCCCTGTTTGGCATACTTTGATTTGTACACGTGCCGATTCCTGAATTCCTCAATGATTGCAAAAAACTTGAGTGAAGTACAAAATTATTCTTTTCATTGCACTTGAAAGAAATTCCACAGGTTTACCTATGATGGGTATCTCGTAGGTATGGGTTTCCCGTGTTGAGAAGGTGACAACGTGGAACTCATTTGGACTCCCATTTCATGGGTTCTTGGTGGAGGGACGATAGCGATGCGATATAGCAAGAAATGTGCAACTAGTATTAGGTTGAACCATAATTTCTGTTACACTTTTTATTTTTCTTGGGGAAAACTGTGGAAGCTTCTGGAATATTTGGTAGTGGGGGTATATAAAGCGAGTGAAAGGGACTACTGATTAACACATTCATATTCTCTATGGCTTCAACTAGCAGTGAATCTACGACTATTTCGCGAAAGGTGCGAAATTCACGAACACCGCCCCGGTTCCTCAGCATGCAAGGCCACTAACCGAATCAACCAGTCGATGGATTCAGGTACTGTCTCTCATATGGCGGCAGCCTGATGGCTCAAATCGGCTCGATCGATCGGCTCAAATTGAAACAGAAAAAATTTCAAAAAATTGCACAGAGAAAAAAATGTTTTTTTTCTAAATTTTCAAAAAAAAAGGGAAACTGTTACCATTCAACACTGCAGTCACTGGCGATCTCTACTGCAGGCAATTGGACACCGAAGCGGCAAAACTTGCCGGAAAAATGGACCAAGACTTCTTCCTCCACGACAACGCTCACCCACATGTGGCAAAGTTGGCGTGTCAAAGGATCCAGGACCTTGTTGGACGAAGCTTGCCCACCCACCGTAATCTTCGAACATGGCCCCAACTGACTACCACCTGTTCCGATCTCTGACCCACTTCCTAGACGGACGGCAGTTCAAAGATGACGATGATCTCAAAATCGGCCTCCAGACTTTCTTCGACCAGGAATCCCCAGACTTCTATAAGCAAGGCATCTACTATCTCTCTACTCGCTGGCAATATATTGTTGATTATAATGGTACATATTTCGTTGACTGAAGTTTGACACAAATAAAGAAAAATAAATTTGAAATTTTTTGTCATTGTGGGACAGAAATTGTGGTTCAACCTAATATTTGCTGGTTCTGCTCGTTGACTCACTTATTTTTACACTTTATATTATTTATCTAATATATTTCCCTTTACCAGAAATGTCCCCCCCCCCCCCCCCCCTCCTTCAATCACAAAATCAGGTTTCGTTCCGCGAGTCCTTGCAACACGTGTTATGATTGTGACTTTATTGGTATATACTCATGCTAAAAGCTACGAAAGCTGAAATATCGGACTTTGGCTGGTTCCAGTCGTCTTTTGGTAGTCGATTTTCAGTAAGAATCCGTGCGTGAAAAACGATTTCCATGTCCTTCACGACTTCTTCAGTCATGAGGGCATGCGGCTAGATGTTGACCTTGAGAGAGAGCACGCGTCATAGTCATAATGGCTGAAACGAGTTCTCGGAAGGTTAAATCTCGAGCGGGCCGAGGGCGGCGAATTACGAAAAAAGTGCCGAGCTCGCCAGATTAGATACATGTTACTTGATACGCGTCGAAGTTTTCGCGGGGCGCTGGAATTCGGCGCGAGTCTGTCTGACCTTGACTGCTTCCTGATACTGTATTAAAGTCTGTGAACATATAAGCTATCTGAATACATATATAAATAATAAATATACATATATCTACATACATATACATAACTACAACAGTGTTTGAATACATATATGAATATATAAATTTGAATTTATGTACATGCATATACATTTACGATATTTTTATAATATACGTAATTTAGTGGAGCGTAGCCACTTTTCTACTTTTTTTCCGGAAATAGTTTTTCTTCTGGGTTCTTTTGAAATCGAAAGGTTGGATGACCGATGTTGAAAAGTGGGGAGAACAGCTCGAAGTAGGTACGTGGTGTAAGGAGTTCGCAGCTAGGTGAATCTTTGTGACCGTAGTCATTACTCCCATCCAAGCTCAGGTGAACCGCACCGTCAAACTCTTATCCGTCCCTCCTAACGAAGAAAGTATTCCGTGATTTAAATAGATGCCATGTAAGTGCACAATCGACTTTTCCGCCTGGTAGATGTCCGCATAGTTTTTGAAGTGCACACTTGTCCCCCCCCCCTCAGTAGGGTACGTCCTTTTTCCATTCACTGAGGCCCTCTCACCTATCTTGTACCTCTTGGTAGAACTTACCATATCGCGTTGATGAGAGTTGAACCATTGAGTGATTATGAAGCCGCGAGTCCTGGGTGTCACTGCGCTTCAGGAAACCTCACTAATTTTCAGAGCAAATACAATTATGTCTTCGTACTGTGTTCTTGATCACTTAAAGACCTTAAAGACACTGGGAGGAAAACAATTGTAGTTTACGGTATGGGATTACGGTGGCACATGCACACTCGACGCCTTGCCAAGACGTCGAAAGTGAATTCATTAGGTTTTAATTGAGATCACACTTTTTTCTGACGCTTTCGCTTATTCTTCTTTTAATTGTTTCATTTGTTTGTTGCTGTGTGTTTTTCACTTATTTCATATCATCACAAATGAATGAAATACACCCTACGAGACAACAAATGACATCTCTACGGCAGACAACTCGGAAATTCACTGTGCGCAGTCGAAGAGATGCGCATGTGATGCGAATAGACACCACAGCGTCGCGCTTTTCAGTCCGGGTTTTCTCTCCGATTATCGCTTCTAACCTCAAATGTTCGTAACAAAATGATTATTTCTTCGCATTCTTCTCTTTCTTTGAATCCCTTCCGGTTCCTTTGAAATTGTGGCTCTTTGTCATCTCCTTGTTTTTCTTGCGCGCTTGGTCAGCACCATTGGATTTGCGCGCTGGAACCAAACTTACCAGAGCGTTTACTGAATTTATTCATCGATTATTTCCGAGAAGATGTCTACATTCACTGGATACAGTTTCTCGAGCCTTTCCGTCATGGTTAAATTCACCGGTTGATTTATTCACTTGAGAGCCAGTGTGGAACTTCTTTTTAGCGCCAAAATTCTCCACATTGCACTTTGGTCGTGGCATGAAGGGGGAAACTGGTCGAATTTTGCTCTGCGTCACATACCATTAAGTTCAACTCGAGGACACTCCCACCCTTCACTCGTTTCGCAGAAATCAAAGGTTGTTTGACGATCGCCGAGGTCACGCCCATGTCCAATTTTGGCGCGAGATGGGTTTTGCCTACGAAACTTACCTAATGTTCATCCAAATTCTATACTAGTAAGAGAACATCGAAGAGACGGAGCTTTGGGGGCTGATCAACGATCCTTCAGGGTCTGTGGATTGGCTCGTACGCTGTTAGAAGTGTTCTAAAAGGTTTCCGAATCACGTTAGTTTTAAAAATTCATTAAAAATTTATTTTCTCATCAACTGAACCTGTCGTCATCCGTTTTATTGAAGCAGGTCCCAAATAATCCACTGGTCCTAATTTCGAGAAAATTCTTGCTATCAGCTATTCTTACTGTCACTCGATTCTACAGGGTTACGGTATTACACGTGAGACCAGCAGAGATAGCCACCGTGCTACAATCACTTTGGAATAGTGTGGCAGGGCTCTGCTAGGGGGGGGGGGGGGAGGGACAAATGGAATGTACTGGTGAATAGGTAGGATAGTAAATTATTAGAAAAAATGTTAGTAACGCTCAGAGAGATTCTTATAGCTTTTCGACGGTGTGAATTCGATTACTGGCGTATGTAGTGATTGATTCCTTCAGTATATTTCGTCAGATTAACATTCAATGTTATCTGTTGTGCCATACATGTGTTAAAGAACACCCTCAAGAATGATATTTACATAATTAAAAAATGCTATTTAATAAAATTACTCTGTCGCTTTCTCACTCCGTTTATACTTTGTCGCTCGTGATCATCGCTTCAACGAAATGCCTCTGCGTCTCTGCTCGTAGTCCCACTTTGCTTTAAATTTTGTTCTCTGTTTCTGATGACCTCAGACATTTTATGTGTTCCATTGTTTAATGCTGCAAAACACATTCATTTCGACCATAAGGACTTCATTACAACGATGCATTTCTGACTGTCTGCGTCTGTGCTCTCTCGTCCATAACATCACCTTTCAAGATCTATTTTCACCTGAATCGCTAGACGAGTTTGGTTGCAACACGTCATTTATTATGTGCCATTCGATTCTACACCCATATATGGCAAACGGAATCCTATTCTTACGAGTTTTCGTGATAGCTCATTTTTTTTCTGCAGACCTGCTCTGCTGCACTGCTGGTACCACCGTTGTACAAATTTTATTTTTCATTTGATCTTATACAGCAGTACATTATTGTTGACAATGGCTCTGTAATTCTGACACCACACACATTCTGGAAAGGAACGTGGGAAAATCCCAATCTGTTTTGGCGCTCATCCACCACCCCCTGCTCTTCTCCATGAACTCTACTGCTGCTGGTTTATTGATCGAACAGGAGTGTCGATTACCTCGAAGGATCACCATCTGCTGATAACGACGTTATCACATTGGACAATTCCAAAACAGCTGCTCCAGTTAGATCTTTGGAACCATCCAGGCATAGTCATCTCGTGTGGAATCTGATAAAAAAGGCGAATTGGCAAATTCTACTCTCTATTAATTTGGGGGGGGGATAACTTGTTGAATTCGAACAGTAACATTTCTTCGTATGTCTGACGTGTTAGTAACATACGATGTTATACAGAAACATGTATGATCGTGTAAAGCACCTATTCTACAATTCATTATTCGTGTCAAATCATGTTAATGTTCAACATTTAACAAGTTGCCACCTCCTCGATTATAAGAGTTGTCGTGGAAAGGTTTTGAGCACGTTCAGTTGTGGGAGGGAGCAGCTCAAGTGGTCTGGAGTCGCAGTGATGTGCAAAAACCTCCTCTCTAATATTATCCACTGCGCTGCTTTCTATAATTTGGTCGATTCCAGTGGGTGCACATATTTTTCGATGATTTTCCATCGGCGACCCTTGTGATCGTTACGACATGCACATAGTACTCACAGTAGCATTTTCTGTCGACGAAATGTACGTGTCCCGGGTTTTTATTCCTATCTGCCCGTTATCAAACGGATTGACACATAGACCAAGATGCAATCGCTCATTAAAGTGTCGTTCATTTCAGTCGAAGTTTCCTAATCGGAAATTTCCCCATGGATCCGATATTTTTGTGTGTCATAGATAGTATTTTTCAGTCACCTGATCACTCATAGTCCCCAGAAATACTAGGTGCTGGTCCCACTTATGTACGCGATGTCACTCCTAGATTTCGCGTTCTACATGATAGGATCGATTACTGATTTCCCATATCAATTAGCCCTTCGGTCAATTTTGCGATCACTAATTAATGTGGTTAAAGGCATCGAGCATGAAAAAAAAGAGCTCTCTTGATTTTCCTGTATTTATGTTGCATTTGCCTAATAAGGACAGTATGCAAAATTCCACGCGAAAAAGTGAAAATCTGTATGAGATACAGCTCCTCAAAGTGTTAGCCGAGGAGGTGAGGCCTCACGATGAATTCCCGTCCCGCCGTCCTTCGTGGTCGAAGACGAAGAATTTGAAGGTGTACGCAACCTTCTGTTCTCACCATGTTTCTCCGACTGCGGCGGACGACGGGGTGGGCATTGGCTCTGAGGCTCCGCCCCCTCGGCCACCACTTTGGGAAGCTGTATCTGAGCCGGATTCCAACATCCGCGTGAAACCTTGGATGCTGCTCTTATCAGGCAAATACAGCATATATATAAGGGTAACAAAAAAATCATCTTTTCGTGCACGATTCATTTAACATATTCTGCGGATGAGCACCACACTCGGAGTGAGACGGGGTTGTGTTAGGGTCGAGGAGGATTACGGAATTCAGCGAAGAGCTGCACAGCTGTGTAAGCACGATCATATCCATGTTGGTGGAAATTTCGTTAATATGGCGACAACATCTTTTTTCAGCATCCGATAATCCCGGCCTCACCTTCGCTGTCCTGAAAAGTCCTTGAAATGTGAAACCTGGTCAGCTAACCCCAACCTAACCCCGTCATAACTCTTGAAATTCTACTATTCATCTTTTTAAGAATGGCTTATTGATCTCTGCATGAATCCACCTTCGGAATTCTGGTGGACTCCATCGCCGCTGCAGTCGACAGAGCGCTGAGTGGGTACGGGGAAAAAAGGGGGGGGGGAAGTTCTATACTGTTCATCTATCCCCATCCCAACGCAATCAAAACAAGCCAGTAAAGGTGGGCCAGACGACAAAATGACTGTGAGCTCAAGGGTGTGTTATACTCGAATGCGTTAGATTAAAGGTATCGTCCACGCAGAATCAGTGTATTGAATAAAATACATCAAGGAAAACGCAAAAAAGTGAAAAAACTCCTTCAAATCTGATTAAAACTTGAAATATGAAGAAGATGCAGTCAGTTCGAATTCCCGCCAGAAGATTTTGCATCAGTTACCGATGAGCAAACAGTTTCTTGAGGGTCGGAGACGCAGACAGCCGTCCCCGATCGCGCATTTGCTCCTCAGCTCTCCATGGCCAACACCCACCTGGACGTCACACCCAACGGGCCCCAGACTTTGAGGAGCTATATCTCAGCCGGATTGTAATTTTTTCGCGGGAAACTTTGCATGCGGCCTTCAGTAAGCAGAGAGAACAAAAATATATGGGTAACGAAGAAACTCTTTTTTCCGTGGATGATTCCTTGAAGCAAAAAAGCTTTAATAGTGGATGATCAACTTGTCCCCCTCTCTCGTCTCCACAGCGCTGCCGCATGGTAGACTGTATAGATCAGAGTAAGTGTTACGCGCATGGCTCACCCAAATATGACAAAGTTGATCTTGAAGATTTCTCTCATGGCTATCTATTTATTCCCATATTTGGTTTAATCGTTTTTTCGATGGGCGTGGCACACTCTGCAAAGCTTGATACTTGCAAGAATGTACTTTTCTTACACTCATTCGTACAAGCCACTTATCTTCCAACACAAATTCACGATGATTAGGTAATTAGCGTGGGATTACTGTAGATGCAGTGATTATATAATTATCCATCAGCGTCATTATCAGCAGCAATTGATGAAGAGGAATTCTAAAAATTGGATCATCCAAAGCGTACTAAAAATTTTCGCAAAGCTAAAAAGTCTGCATATTAACTTTGCAGATTTACTTATGCAGATTTTTGTTTCTGAGATAGTTCAGATAGGTCAAGTAAGTCCGTAGCATTGGATGTGGATGGGCTGGGCTTGGAGACACTGTAAGGAGTAATTTTGACTTACGGTGAATGTATGCAGTTCGTTCAGATGCCGCAATCTCACACACAGCGCTGTCATGCTAAAGTCCAGTTTATAATTCCTAATTAGTAATTCACTACAAGTGTTCTGTTTAAATTGGTTTTTTTGCATTGAAAACTTTTTTCTTACTCCTTTGCTTATTCTCCTTTTCATTGTTTCACTTGTTTATTGTTGTTCACTTGTTTCACATCATTATGAACGAATAAAATTCGCTCAACGTAACAACAAGAGACAATCACATTAGCCTGTGACCCCCCGTGTCCTACAGCGAGCAACTCGGACAGGTGATGTATGCCGTTTGCAGTGATGGTGGGAGACGGGAGAATGACGACAATGACAACGTCGCACCTTTGAACCCGAGTTCCGCTACCCGTTACCTCTTCTAATTAGTTATTTTCTTTTTGAAGCGATTATTTCTTCCCGATTCCCTTTTCTCCCTACCTATTCCGATGCCTTTAGAAATATTCATCGTTTAATGATGGTCTGAGCTGGTTGCTATACATATATGTACGATCGTTTTTGCTGTGCCCTCGTTCCAGAAAGGCACGTATCGCGCTGTACTGATAACGATGATAAGCCAAACAGCCAAGGGCAAATCTGCTCGTAATAGGTGATTTCTGAACGCTTCGTAGAGGAGACCTGATTTACTGGATGGCAGGATCTACTGGATACTGACTGCATAAACTGGGGATCTGCTCAGGTAGTTATCAGCAGGTGTAGATCAGAGCAGTCACTACCTGCATAACTACCTGAGCAGGTCCCGTCCCACTTCATAGGAAGCTAAACTGTGATTGAAAATGTAATTGAAAGTGCAAGTAAGCGTCGAATATACATTTGCTATTTTGCTCGGTTACATTTACAGTATATTTGCAATTCGACGTGAGGGGTGGATGCATGGCGCACTCCTGAGCGATTCATGAGTGCAGTGTATTTTCCCCGATCATCTTGACGACGTCTCCGTGCTTGCGGGCTCTTTGGATGGAGTTTTTTGTTCGAACAGATCAAGTTTTACAGTTTTTGAACAATTTTCGGTAGTTTTCTTATAATTATAATTATTATGTTTTTTATAATTGCTATGATTTTCTGCAATCTGTATTTTTTGGTCCTTACAATGGCGTATAGGTACTGGATATCTTCTGGTGGACTGAATCTTATCACGGCTGACCAAGACGCGCCGTCTTGTTTAAAGGAATTAAGCTTGAGTCGTCTCCACAAGTTTAATCGGGATTTGAGTGCATGGCGCAGTCCAGGTCAACCGGTAATCGTGCCCAGCGCTTCATCCTTCTTTTAAAGGTGTGGCAGGATTCTCTTTTCTTTCGAGTGTTTGTTTTCTGATGAAATGTTCAATGGTCGTCTGTTAAAAAGCAAGGGCATTTCCAATTCCCTTTCTTCGGGTAGTCAATCCGCAGCTGTGCACGATTGCGTGGTTCCATCACATACTCGAGAGAGCGAACGACCGTTTTTGCACTTTTTTGCTGCACTCGAGAGAGCGAACGACCGTTTTTGCAGTTTTTTGCGACAATTTGCGTTCACTGAAGGGTCATATGACCTCTCCGAACGAAGAATGGTGCACTGTCGTTCAATGCTGGTTTCTCATTATTGTATGGCTATTGTGCTTTTCCAGCTTTGTTTTCGGTAACCTGTTTAATGACCTTTATATCATTGGTCCAATTCCTTTATTGGGTGTGCGCTACGCATTCTACTTCCATTCAAAATGGGAATTCAAAGGCACTAGTAGGGGAAAGGGAAAACTGAGATCTGGGATTACATGTTCCCTGAAAACGGACCTTCTACTTTGGAAGAGGTCACATGTGGTAAAAATCGCATTAAAAAACGCGGCTTGGGGTCTTATGACGACCCCGCAGCCCGGCATGTCGTTATGCGGTTATGCAGCCGGGAGGTGTCGCCGTGGAGGGGGGGGGGGGGGGGACACAACAATCGCGGCCGGCTGGTTCAGACTCTGGCCTGTCTTCAGTCCACTCCGGCTAGAGACGCAGAGGACGAGAGAGAAGAGGGATTTTGGGGTTCCTATTTCTCGGTTTTTTTTTCGCCGTTTTATGTCGCTCTTTCTTTACCGTTATATTGCTGAGCACCTCTACTTTCGTAATCCCTCAAGTTGTCAAATTTACCCCTACCGGCGTCTTTAAATTGAGCAATGTACGAGATTTCATGCCTGAGAACTTCCGCTGACAAGCCTATGTACAAGCAACTGAATGTGTCTTTACAGACGACTCAGGTTCCATAGGTCAACAGGAGTTGATTTCCGCTCCACCTATTTGGTGGTCACTGATCGCTTCCTGTCAAACATTCGAATTCTCTGCAAATTTGTCTAGTATTCCGTCAGTGCGACTTATTTCTCTGGTGATTTCCGGGTTAGTTCAGTGGGTATAGCGCCCTTTTTGAAAATTTGCACTTTTTTGTAGGTATGCCCAAGGTAGCGCAGTGCAGGACACTCTCAGGTGTCGAGGAAAATAGCTGCTTCGGTACGCGTCCCCCTCCTCTACGACACCAAATACGCCCCCCCCCTCCCTTTTCACTTCTGCAATACCATAATTCTTGCCGGATTGCATAGTTGCAAAGTATTTTATTGCAATATATCCTTTCCTAAGGCGGAGAATTTCTTTTATACTATGTCACAGGGATTTGTGGTATACCGTTTGCTCCTCATCTACTTATTGAAATTTGCATGAGCACTAGATTTTAGTGCTTATCGCTGACATCTGAAGGTACGAGACCCTACGACCCCCTGCCCTTGACTCTCGGTATTCTATGGTGCAGTGCCGGTGGCGCGCTCTCCCCACTCTTATAAAGCAGGCAACAAATCCCGTATCAATGCCCGTCCAGACAAACCAAGCTTTTCACCATTCCGGCTAGGTGATCTAGAATCAGACTCACCTGGTAATGCACTGAGTTGTACATTAGTTGGCTCTCGCAGGTCATTAGTTGTATAGGCCAACTCGCATTCGCCTACCACCACGATTACGAATAAAATGTAATGCACGGCGTATCCCAACAAAGCATTGATCAACGCCAAAAACTTTATGCATTATCTTCGAAATTGTCAGTCTTGCAAATTTGGAACATCGGCTTTGCTTGTGCGATCTGATTGTACGGGCCCCAGGGACGTCTCTATTGTCCAAAGTTGGACTAGTATGGGGAAACTAGCAGGTGTATACAGAATAAATGGCCAAAACAGACCACTTTTTCAAAGCGCCATAACTTCGCTCAAACACAACTTTATTTGTCGAAATAAAATCATTCGAATCTACACAACTTTGCCAACGATCTGGTGAAGAAAGTGTGCCTCTATGATAAAAATCTGGATTGCGAGAATTAATAAAGTCAACAATGGCATTTTCAACATGCATCGTGTCGGCGAACTCCTCCTGACGCAGGTTTGCATCGAGAACCCGGAAAAGTGGTAATCGGTCAGGGATAGGTCTGGGGAATAAGGGGGGTGAGGGAGGGTCTCGATACCTGGCTGCATCAGTTTCTGCCGGTTGACTTGCGAAGTGTGGGGTTTTGCGCTGTTTTGCGCACCCGGCAAAAACTGATGCAGTTAGGCATCGAGACTCTCCCTCACCCCCTTATTCCTCAGACCTATATCTGACGGATAACCACTTTGTCCGGGTTCTCGATGCAAACCTGCGTCAGAAAAAATTCGCCGATACTATGCACGGTGAAAATGCCATTCTTGACATTATTATTAGGTCTATGCAGAATAAATGGCCGAAACGTAATTGGCCATAACTTCGCTCAGACACAACTTTATTTGTCGAAATAAAAACCATTCGAATCTACAGAATTTTGCTAACGATTTGGTAAGGAATATATACCATCACGATCAAATTCTGGATTGCGAGAATCAATAAAGTCAAGAATGGCATTTTTACCGTGCATAATTTTTCTGCCGCAGGTTTGCATCGGGAACCCGGAAAAAGTGGTGATCCGTCAGGGATAGGTCTGAGGAATAAGGGGGGTGAGGGAGAGGCTCGATGCCTAACTGCATCATTTTTTACTGGGTGCGCAAAACAACGCAAAATCCCACAGTTCGCAAGTCACCCGGCAGAAACTGATCGAGACTCTCCCTCACCCCCCTTATTCCTCAGACCTATCTCTGACGAATTACCACTTTTTCCCGGTTCTCGATGCAAACCTAGGTCAGAAGGAGTTCGCCGAAACGATGCATGTTGAAAATGCCATCGTTGACTTCATTAATTTTCGCAATCCTGAATTTGATCATGATGGCATATTTTCTTAACAAGATTGTTGGCAAAATTGTCTAGATTCGCATGGTTTTCATTTCGACAAATAAAGTTGTGTCTGAGCGAAGTTATGGCGTTTTGAATAAAGTAGTCCGTTCTGGCCATATTCTGCATAGACCTAATAATTCTCGCAATCCTGAATTTGATCATGATGGCATATTTTCTTAACAAGATTGTTGGCAAAATTGTGTAGATTCGCATGGTTTTCATTTCGACAAATAAAGTTGTGTCTGAGCGAAGTTATGGCCAGTTATGTTTTGGCCATTTATTCTGCATACACCTAATAGCAGATTAACGTGAGGAAATCGCTGATAACGTCAACGCAGTGCATAAAGATGCATGTTCGTTCCGGCTCACTGGGTCGCAATTCGCAAAAATCAAAACTCGGTTGATCGTCAGCGGCTTATCCCTTTAGGGAACATCGATTTAATGGTCGGTGCCACCCGCTTGGAATCTGCCTATGGATTCTCAGCAATTGAGCGTTTTAGTACTATCTATTAATAGGAGTTGAATACGTGGTGTACCCAAATGGAAAGGGCAATGAATAGATAAAATATTTCAACGAAATCATTATCGTGATATTTGATGGATGGGTGCATTTTTTGATTCCTTACGCGATCACTTCTTCCTTGAATTCCATCCATTTTGTCCGAACGGATAGTATTCAGGACATATAGGGGTGCCAAAAAGCAGCAATTTTGCTCACGGCTAACATCCATCCATCAAATAACAAAGCATAGGGAAACGAATCAGATAAAAGTATTAGGTCAAAATATTCCCGAACTGTCCCTTTAGAAACAGGAGCCACGGAACATTCAGTCGGCGCAGTCGGGCTTCAGAGCACGTGCGGTACTAAGGTCCGCTCAAAACAATGGGGCCAGGTTCCCTGGTAGGTCTTTTGTGGGAAGCTTCCTAGGGATTGGCCCTTCGGTTAATGGAAGTCACAGGGCTCTTGCTGCTTGGGCAGCGCTGCTATGATCCAAAGTGTCAGTTTTCATGCTTCCAACCTGCCTCCAGAGGGTTTTCAGTGGTAATGGCACGTTCTAGTGCTTGGAAACGAAGGGCGTTGGGAGCCTGGGAAAAACGGAATTTTCAAGTTCATCACCCAATATGAATCCCCTCAGATACCCAGAGTGAACGGACCTCAGCAAGGTTGTGAACGAGAGTGACGAAATTTCGAATTTTGCCGTGTTGAGGTGACACATCATGTTCTCTTCGTGCAGAAGGCTCCCACGGAGTTTAGTGATCGTATGAGGTGTATTCATGAATTGAGGGATGGAAATCCACATCAGAATTTGCTGGAGTTCGACTAAAGTAGTTGAAAGTGGAGGAGAAATAACACTTTTTGGCATTCCTGTAGATTTAAAAATACTTATAGAAGAACAGGAATGAGCAGGATTATCTATGGCTCAAGCATCGATTCTGATCCTTAGATTGGCATAATTTACGTGTTTCAAATCAGAATAAGAATTATCTCAGAAAATGAAATTCCCAGAGGCAAATAGTGAGAGGAGGCTACATTTCTCGTTCGATAACTGCTCGGTTGATAACCTTAGCAGCTGCCGATGCCGGCCGATGAAGTTCCATCGTTCGTTTTCTGCCACATTTCTCCTGGCCGCTCACATTTCAAGGCCATTACCGTATTTCCTTTCCATGGTGGGTAGCGAGCGAGAGTAGTTAATCAATGGCTTTGTTTCTTAACTCGCACACCCATTACGGCAATACCGTAATGTTTCCAGGCTTTACATATATCTGCGCTCTTTGAAGGTCAAATGTGAATGTTCTTGAGTGCGCCACGTACTTGATCTACTTTCAGTATCGTAGAAGACGTTGAGAGCATTGCCCTTGTGCACTTTGCATCCATTCTACAAGTCAGTGTTCTAGCTTCTAAATCAATTTGGCACAGGTCAAATTAAGCAACTGGATTAGAGGTTTGTGGGTGGGGGTCGCTAGGTCGAATTTCGGCGCGACCGCCTGCGGCGAGCAGCGCGGCAAGTACGAGTCGTTTGGAATTCCGCTCAAGACGTAATGAGCTGGTACCGTGAGGGACCTTTAAAGGTGGGCGAACTCCCGGAGCTTTCAACTTGCAATCTTTAAAGGTCCCTTACGGTACCAGCCCATTGCGTCTTGAGCGGAATTCTCAACGGCTCGTACTGACGGCGTCGCGAGTGCGACGCCGCTAGCGGAAATTCGACCTAGCGTCCCCCACCCGAGGTTTGTTTGGCCTGCGTATAGGAACCGATTCCGGGATCTTGCTTGTTGAAATGGCTTCTCTTCTGCTGCTCTATTCGTGCTTTCCATATTTTCTCAGGGTGACATCTTGATGGCTTAAACAGAACTGAGCTAAAATCTCCAGAATGCACCATGCATTCGATTTTCCTTTGCTGTTTTGCAAAATCGTCTAATTTGATGAGGCAAGCTGTGTGATTTTGCAGAAACATAAAGTTCTCATTACGTGACATCATCTGCACTTTTCGAGAAAGTCTCATTTATGCGATTTGAGAGCGCGCAACCCGTCATTAATTTCAGTTGCAAAGCTACAGAGGAGGAGGAGGGGGAAGGATAATATCGCCATCTTCCAAATAATAGGACTGAGCCCTTGCCGTTGTTCCACCTACTTGGAACTATGGTCTATGAGCCCGAAAATTATTCCCCCGGCGTAGAAACTAGGGCACACTCAGGTGTCGAGGAAAATGACCGCTTCTGTAACCCCCCCCCCCCCTTCCTCCTTCCTCAACAGAAATCCAAGTACGAACTCCTTTTCTACGTAATCTCTACATCATTATCAGTAATTATTACCGACTGCATATCATTTTTAAGTATTTTGCCACTGTAATTTTTGTTTTGATCACTCAAATTCAATCAATTTTCTTACATATATAACCTGGTCAGCTGACGGCAAGTTCCGGTTATCATCTAAATGGGACCATTGCCGACCTCTGCCATTACGTGACCGTTCGTCATATACGACCCTCTGAGCCCCCTGTCGAGGATTCCTCGACTCCCGGTGTACCCTGGTAGAAATACTTCCTTAGGTAAAGTAAGCTTTGCCCACCTCCACAGGAATCCTTCTACTGAGACCCTTACCATCGATTTCGCATGCGAGTATACTCTAACTTCCTAATTCTGTGAATTGAGCAAATAGATATGGGATAAAGGGAGGGGTAGTATAGCGTATCATGAAGCAGTATCCCAGGTCTGAGAAGGGGAAAGAGCGCTGGAATGACTAAAATAATTTTGAAGAAGGGAATTCCCACGTGAGGTGTGGTTCATCCACTCCGGAGCTATCTCTGCCTCCCCCATTTTTGATTCTCTTTTGCACTTTTGCTCTATTAACCTTTCCCCACAACCATCTGGTGGCTCACATTTCTGAAAGCGAGCGCAAAAGGTCCTTGTCCGTGCCTCTGCTCACGCGCCAGGATTCACCACCTCATTTTTTGCGTATTTGCTTCTTGAATCGAAAAGATCGCCGCCCACCGCCGCCGCCGCTGCTGCTGCTGCTGCTGCGAGTGTTTACGAGCATTTCAAGTGCGGCTAGCACTTTTTGTTGGGGTTTCTTGCCCTCGTTGATCGCACTGCACGCAATGAACCGCACCGCAGTGGTCTCGGCTGCTCTGAGTGCTGGCTGGCTGCCAACTTTTGTGTGCTGCAACAACTTTCAGACTTCCCATGGATTCTGTATCCTTTTTATACAATAACTGAACTGTCTACACTTATATGCTACAGTAGGCAAGGCTTACTTCACTTACTTTTATTTACTTTTCACTTCTATCCAGGATCCCAGCAGTGACTGATTTGTGTAATATGCCCTTACAATAACTTTGATAGATCAACCAGTTTTCGAGCTATTGTACCTCCCTCTCCCTGGCAGAGCCTTCAGGGCGCTGTAAGCATGGGCTTCTTTCTTTCCCAAATTGACCAATCAGGGCCCCAGGTATAACATGATGACGCATACTTGACCGTGGAACCCACTAGCTAGGCGGGTTTCCAACCCTTTCAACCCTTTCTTTGTTCTTGCACGCTTTTTATGCACTGATATGATCTTTGTGTACTAGCGTTCATGCCGTGTCTGTGCGGCGCTTCTCCATCGATACTGTTGACTCATCAGCTGATGACGTCATCATGCATGCATTCTAACGTTTGACTGATTTTGTAGCACAGGCTTCGATTGATTTATTACAGTGGTAGAGTTTTATTAATTAGTCTCGTTATGGCGCCTAACCTCGCGAAATCAGAAATCAGAGTGTGGTGGACGGAGCACATAGAAGTAGGAAGATACAATGTTGTGTAACTTGGGGTGGGCAGCAGTGGTATTAACAGGATTCCAGAGAACCGACTTGTCAGTAAAGGGTTGCAGTTGTGAGCTCCAGTTATGAAGTACATGTTTTTGACAAGTTAATGTTGTAGAGACATGTTTAACCATGTTCCCACCTCAAGCGAGTTGGCGCCAGAAAAGCCTACCTATACAATGGGTTTTGCCTTTTGTAAGATTACACAACAGTAGGTAAAAATCGAATTTAGTCACCGTTGGCAAGCGTCTCTCGCACAAAGTTACTAGAACATCTAAAGAGGTTCCCAGTAGCGTGTGGCATATATATTAAGGGATGGGCTTATGATACTTGCGGGTTATTTGATGTAGGAAACGTTGGAGTGTCGCCTCTCCCAGTTGAGTTTGAGAGCAACTGAGTGAGCCCGTGGGAAAAAGTTCGGTCGATCTGTGTGGGATTCAATCACATGGCGCGAGTAAGTATAGTACATTTCGAAAAAACTGATTGGGCGTGTCCCACAGACTTGGGTGAATGGCGAGAGTGAGAGTACGTGGCGAGAGTGAAATTGTGTGGCGGGGTGAGAGAATTGAAAGAGTTTGATACAAGTTCATACAAGTCCGTAGGACACGCCCAATCAGTTTTTCTGAAATGGACTGAACAGTTTGACGTTTCCAGTCTTTACGCCTTCCCCTACTTTTAGTTAGCTTATTTGCTTCTATCTTAAGCTTAGCACTTGAAATTTACGTACATATTACTTACATAAAATTCTACATAAATAAAATAAAGAAAATAAAATAGTAAGCTAAAAAAAATTAATAGTAAACAATAAATTCATGCAATTTTGTTAAAAAGTGGAAATCTAGAGCGATTACGAGGCGATGTAAAAATCCACGTCTTACGTTCTCATCCTGCACAGTTATCAGTTATCAGTATCAAACTTGTTTGCATTGAAGGTATCGGTCGATCAGGTTCGGTGTTGATCCGACAATCAACTCATGAGTCACGTAGGTGGCAACAGCGCCGTTTCCCACTGTTCCACCTCCATTTGCTCCCTATATTCACGTATTCTCGTGAAAAGCAGTTCTACTATAGGAGAGCTATAACAGTTCTTGTTCAACTCCGCTCACGAAGGGATAAGCGCCGATCGCTATCATTAGCTAGCTGATTATAGACCGGCCGTCATGGATGCGATAGCGTGGTGCGTAATGGCGACCCCCGTGCACTAGTACAGTTTGTTTGATGAAATTCTGTCCCGACGGAAGCGCCACCACGACGGCGGCGGCGGCAGTTGTTGCCTGCTGGGAGATCGCGCCGTCGACATCGATATCACTCGCAGTCTGGTGATTTTTGATCAGTTACCCGAAACTTTGCCTATCAGTTCAAGGTGGCTCGAAACATGTGATGATTGAGTGGAAGGAACTGTAACGTAACATCGCCACAATCACTTCATTACTAATTCGCTCCGAATTCTTTCCTCTAGTTTTTACTTCACAGTTCGATTTAGAACATAGCTACAAAGCGGACGAGTTGTCTGTGAGTTGTTGTCTTCGTTCAACACTCATCAAGTAGCTCAGGAAATGAAAATCCTCACCTAATTATTTTTTGTTACTTTCTTTGTGGATTTCAAGTAACCAATAGTGCTGAAACGAACAGGTCCCGCTTTAGCATTGGAGAGGATCTTCATTTCAACCCTTTTCAGAAGAATCCCCCGGGAGGTAATACGACTGGATTCCGAGTGTTCATCCAGTTTAAGAGTTACAATAAGATGATCCAAGCGGTCATGATTGCAGTATTGAAGGGCGGGAGAGAGGGGAAGTAAGGCCGCATACATACTTTGCGAAGCCGGCGGCAGGGCGCGGCTGCGTGTCTCTGTGTCTCCGCCTGTGTCTCTCTATCTCGTTGCCTCTCGTTGTCTTTGAACGCAGCCATCCCTGTCGGCGGAAAGTATGAACGCGGCGTAACTTGTAGAATAACGAACAATGACATGCTTTTACATGGCTGACGTGTCAATATCGTACCGCACCTGTCGTAAAATATAGTACGCACATGTATGATTCTGTAAAGATAATATTACTGCTTAACAATCAAGTAAAAGCATGTTACTGAACATTCAACAAGTTGCCCCCCCTCCCCCCCACTAGTTTAGCACCCGGTCAAGGGTACCAAACCGCAAAGGGTGGGTTCGCTGCAATATAATGTCAATAATATTATCAATACTTAATGTTAATAACAATAATAATAAGCTCTCATAATATCAATACTTAATACTAATATCAATAATAATAAGCTCTAAGAAGTTTTCCTGATCAATTCTGAGCTTCTAACGGCCTCATTCATATAGCACGCATAATAAATACATGGTGCACTCCGATTGAACCGAAGAAAGCCATCATTCATTCCTTTTTTTCCCTTCTTCAGTTCGTGAGTTTCATGTAATTTTTCACATATTTACTCTATGAGTCACTCGCCTACATCGTTCGCCTACTTCTGAATATTAAATTTTTTTTTGATTGTTATTCATTCCATCTCGAGACAGATGTGTGGAAGGGGACGTCTGAGGAAAAGAGTGTACTAAGAAGGATTGCCGAATGGAATTCGGCATCCATTACCATTGCTATCAATTTAATTTCGTCAATCAGACATCAACAATTCGCGAGCAACATGCCAAGCCAATTATTGGATTCCTGTGGCAGTCTAGAATTTCAAGGATATTCTAATGAACATCTGTTAGAAGTGGTCTAGACACATTTCATCCTACCCGCACCCACAGTGGAATCGCTTTTCGCTTGGATTTTGCGCTTGGGACCCTTCATGTTTGCTGCGTAGGCCGTTCTGATCAGAATCAACGCCTCTCCCTCATAGAGTACATGGGTTGCTTACGTTAGTCGCTGTGTTTGCTCGGTAACATTTGTATGGTTTCGATCATGCACGCTGCGTCCAAGGATAGGGGGCACGCAGGGCATGTGGGCGGGGCGACGGTGGGCGTCACTTGTTTCACGTTAATTGGTTCCTTGACCGTTCCCCCTTGTTCTGCTTGTCCATTGATTTAAATCTCATTTAAATCTCTAATCGAAGTCTCAGCGAGATTGCTTGATTTTCCTGGAATGCTGCAGACGTCTGACTTTTTTGAGTCACAGTTTCCATCCTAGTATGTATGTAAAATTCCATTCATACTAGGCGAGCTGATCGCCATCGCGATCGATGAAGTGCACCGCCATTCATTGGTCTCACTATCAAAACGACGTCGCCAGTGCCAACGCCAATGTGCTATTTCAAAAAATTGGTCATAGCGTCTGAGTTTCGTCAATCGCGCTCGCGAAGTATGAATGCGGCATACGCCATACTGTGAATTATGTTGGCTTGCATTGTTCAGGCGCTTTCCTCCACTCAATATCATCCACTCAAAATGACACGACAACTGACTGACTCTGATATGGAGGAATGCTCAGTCTCATCGGGTCCTTAACGTACCTTTTTCCTCCCTGTTATAATAATTCTGTTTGCACAAACTATTACAAAATTATAGGGGACTTCTCAAGTGTTCTTTTTTTCTTTCAGTCGTTATGAGGAGCACACAGTAACCATAAATTGACTGTGATAAGAATGGCTATTACAGTAAGCAAGGTGATAAAAGTTGTAGAGGATGATAAGACGATTATTACTTACTATTAGGTTGTAAGGAAAGTTTTGGCCGGTTTTTGAAATTTCAACTTCGAGAGATCATAACTCGGCTCAGAGTGCATCTTTTCTCACAGAGTAAGCACCATTAGATTCGCCACACTCTTGGCAACACTATGCATACCTACACATCTCAATTTGATAAAGGGCTGATAATTTATATTGCGCGAAATGAAAAAAAGTCGACTTCAAATCGCCACTCTTTCTGAACACACTGCTACTGAAGGAGCTGGCCAGATGTTTTGGGAAGTGGGGCATAGTTAGCGCTAGATCTGATGAACATGATAGACGAGTAAGGGCCTCACCCTGCAACTGCTTCAATTAGTGGAAGAGGATTTGTGAAAAATGCGCTTGCGCATGACTGCCGTGGGGGGTCCCGCGGCACCCATTTTTTTGGATTTTTCCAAATCAAGGCCACTTGAGGTGGTCAGCTAAGGTTGCTTGTTGAGGGCCAATACTTGTGGATATCCCCTGCAAATATGGACGCTCATCGCCTTCTGCCGTTTTAGTTAAAGCGATTTGATCAATTGAAAATTCGAGCAGCTCGTCCTCATTTCTGCACTTCTGAAACCGGAGACAATGTGTTCCATCCAGTGATACACCCCCTCCTCTTGCAGTATTCACATTTGTGGTCACCTTCGCTGGGACTCGGCTAAACAAGAACTCTTGAAGTGAAGTCATCTTAAAAGTGCCATTTTCGCAGCACTTTAAAACTTCCCTAATAAATTGAAAACCTTGTGGCATTCCAAATAAAACATATATTCTGAAAGAGCAACTTTTTCTCTATCTAACGAGCATAATATGTCAGCTGATTCATGTTGACGCGCTCTGATATTTAAATTTATCTTGTGATTGCGAAAAAGCGGCCAGAACTTTCCTTACAACCTAATATTTTTATAATGGAGGCGATTAAAGACGTGAAAAGTCAGAAAGTAGCAAGGGGAATAATGCAAAAGTAGAAAGAAGCAAAAGGGGATTAAATGTTATGCAGATTTTATAAAGGCCAGTTGTGACGGAACATGAATGTCTTAGAGATGTGAGAAATTGATGGCATCAAGGCCATAGGGCACTAGGATTCACATGGATAATTTGAATAGGAATAGAGGATAAAGGCAATTAATAGCAACGTTAAAACCAGTGCTAATAACGGGGAACTAATCATTGTGATAACCCCCCCCCCCCCCAAAATCGCAAAGCAAGTCGACTGCAATGTGATCGTCTGCGCGATCCTCACGTGAATGTCGAATGCATGACGCAATCCCGGAAAATCGATTGCTACCATGTCAACCGCTTGGTTTTTGCCCATTTATTTAGATCACAAAACTCGTTCAAATAGCACGTCTTTCAAATCCATGCAGCACTCAATTCGTGATTTTGAATGTGCTCACGGAGAAGGTGGGGCAGGCGCCGTTATCGCCCGCAGTGACTCTAGATCGATTCCCATTCACGCCAACGCATTCGTACAACTCTCAAGGATTTCTCCAAAGAGTTCGCTGCTACCGTGCCTGTCTGACACTGATCTAAGATCCTAATAGGCATTGTATAGGTCAAGTTCACGTCCAAATGTTGATGGCAATCTAAGTTAAAGCTGAGTGCGTGGCGCATCTCTAAAAAAGATCGATATGGATAGAGTACGTTACTTCCTGGATCAAGATTAATGAGAAAGAGCAGCAGGCAACTTAAAAAAATCATCCAAAGAGGCTTCCATCCTCCTTAAGCTCAGGGAATCTGCTCCAGTGGGTGTCTGATCTCATTTTTCCCGCGCTATACTCTTCCTGTGATCCGGCCTGTGAGGGGAACAGTTCAAGGTGGTCTTCATCTCTAGAAATGCCATTTTCGCATTAGTCGTTGTTGTCCTCGTCGGTGTGTCACGAGTACAGCGCGCTGATGGTGGGGGTTCCCCCTTGTTCGTATTTCTTCGTTCCTTGTGATTCTTTTAACAGCTAGCCAGACGGGCGGCCGGCCGGCCGGCTTACCAGCCGACCAACGACGTGGTTCGCCCTCCCTTTGTGCTGCTGCTGCGCCACTCTGCTGCTGATATGCTGTGCGTGATGTGTTTTTCAGCGGTGGCAACGTTTTCGCGCTGCACTTTTCATTGACGTTCGTGTTTTTTTCCGGCAACGTAATCGTGCTCACATTGAACTTTGGACCTGTGTCCTCGCGGACAAGTTTTCCTCATCGATTTGATCGTTTAACTATGAACTCTTTTTATCACGTAATTCATTTGATTGTTCTCACTCATTTTCAATTTACTCTATTCACATAAATGAGTTATCCAAAAAATGGTTGGAAGCAGGCCAACTTTCACCGGAAAGCTTGACAAAGTGAGTAGAACAGCGCCAAACAGCGTACTTGCTATGTGGGTTATCACAGAAACGAATCTTATCCGTGCAATTCAATTTTGCATCTTCCTGTATTGGCTAGAAACTATAACGTTTATACAGAAATGTGACTCTGCCTTTGCACTGTTGGGCGACCATATGTCTTTGTGAAAGGGAGAAATGACTTTGGATGACTCCCGACGATTACTTACCAAGGTTCTCTTGCATGGCGAAATGCAAAGGTTTGTTGAGCTGATTTCGTGATGTAGCAGAAGATTCGTGAAGCAAAGCCCTGAACGTGCCCCGCCCCTCGTTGGACGAGTTTCGCTTCCTGAATGCACGCGAATTTTTCATTGAATCCTTACCTGTTTATCTTTTATCGCATTTTTTTCATTGGAATATCCTACTTGTTCATCTTTCATCACAACCTGGTGTATGCACCTTCAGCCTTGATATAGTTATATATCAGCGTCTCTTTTAATTAAACGCTATTTATGATAAAAGGCCCGCGTGGACGAGTTTAGCGTGCCATTACTGTCACTTTAGCTTTTTGTCTCATCACAGATATTTCTTCGTTGATCAGCTTTTTCTGTACTCATCTGAATAGCGTCTGAATAGCTCCTTTCACTTCTATTCGGACTACGTTGTGCTTATTTTGGACGAGTTTTTTGCACCCTGTACGTACACTCGGACGAGTTTTCGCTTTTTATGATCTTCTTGGTTTGTTCTTATCACCGCGATCTTTCAGGAGTATCATCGACAACACACTTCTTACTGCACACATATCAACAAGCACTGTTGTTTCCCGGTTTCTCAGTCAAGTACGTGATTTTTGCTGAACGCTACGTATTTCTTCTCATTTATGTTGTAACTCAGTGGTGATAAGTGATAAGATAACAAGAAGCGGATTGGCTGCATCCTGTAGAAACAGAAAAAAATCTAGAACCAATTACATAAAACCACCATCTCAGTTCCCGTTATTGATTGAACGATTATCAACTTCACTTTGGTACATCTTCTTCTGTTCTAAAATTTTTCGGTTTCAAAATTTTCATATGAACCTTTGTTGATTGTTCAACGAAACCTCGCATATCGATTATATCGCTGGCCGGAAGTATACACGATTTTCTACCCATTACACTATCGTATGATTCGGCATATACATTTCTACTTTAAAAAATTTTTTTTCTTAACGTGGGTTTTTTGCTGCCGTTTGCGACACGTGTTGGTACAAAAACGCTTATTTATGGTCTTTGCCTCGGTCCTTGTTTGATAAGTTGAACTCTCACCCTTGCGCTCGGGAAAATTAGGTGGGGTTCGGATCTCCCTAAAGGACGAACTTTTTTTCAGCTTGGCCATTTCTGTTTTATTACGGTAGATAGTTTTGCTTATCTTTCCTTTGCATTCTTGAAACGATACATTATATATCTCGACAAACAATCTTTCTTACTTGTGAAAGCTCATGGGAAACTTCTCTGTGGTCGTATTTTCGCTTATTGTTGGTCAGGGAGGGGGGTGGGGTCATATTTGCAGCACCTGCATCATGTGGTGAACTTTATTATGAGAACTGAAAGCAATCAATAGGCAAGATAGACTTCAGGAGGAGGGGGCTTACATATTGCATGGTTATTTTCTTCGACACCGCGCTTGGCCTTGCTTCCCAATTGTTGAGAATATTTATTTTAAAAGCCTGTCAAAGAATAAAAGAAAAGAATCAAAAAATAGGAAGAAAATCTGTTTCTTTTTTGATTAAAGATATTGCAACAAATTATCTGACGCATAATTGCCTGCCCAATGTCAAGACTATGCAGGCAATTCTGCGTCAGATATTCTTCAAAATCATCCCTGTCATTCTTCAGAATTCTTCAATATTCTTTGAAATCATCTCTGTCATTATATCTATTTTGCTGCCACTTCGGTTCTTTTCGCCCTCCATCCGGCGTTTCTATGTAATTTGAGGCATTGAATATACGTTTTTATGTAATCTGGGTCAATAAATTTTGAACAACTATTTTTTGTATTATGCGTTTGAGTTCAATTATCTGGTCGGGAGCGTTGATGACAGATATCTGGCACATTTTTGGGAAATTAATTATAATCCTTATTACGCAGTTGTTTGCAAAACAAAATCTGAGAGGTAAGGCGGAAGTTGTGGATGTGAGCTCTTAATTTGCCCTTTGCTTCATGAATGTTTCCTCCTTGTCAAGTTATTTGATATGGATTGGAAAATAAGTTCAAAAAACAGTTGGCTTCAATATGAACACATTATTGTACATATTTATTAGATATTTATATTTGAAAAGTTGATGAGTCTCTACGAATTCTATTTTGTTACAATGCGTGAATCTTGTTTATTTATTTACGCAGTTTTTCTGCATTTTAGAGTCTCACCTCGTAAGCTAAATACAGCCACTTATTCCAAAAAGCCATCACAATTCCCACCTTAAAATCGAGTATATGGCTCATATCGGAAGGAGATTGATCAGCAGCCAGCATTCCAAGTTTGGAACCTCGAAGTTAGAATAGAATGAGAAGGTGGGAAGTGAGCGGTGTCCAGTAGTAGAACCTCCTCCCTTCGTTCCATGAAGCTAACCCCTCGCCCCGCTTTTTCAAAGAATGTATTCGGATTTTTTTCACATAAACAATGCCCCGTAGACGTCCCGAAATTGAATCCAGATGTTGTGTGAAATACTGTTGATCCGGGGCCATATGTGTCTGTCTGTCCAATGGTTTTGTCTCCTGAGTTCACTGAAATATTTCGTAGTATACGTAATATTCCTTTACGCCGTGACTGCAGCTCTTAAATACGCCATGCATCGGTTCTTATTGTTAGCGCGTAATCTATGAAAGAAGCACGGCTCCTCTTAGCGAATACAGGATGCCGAAGTGCTCCGCCATGTGTTAGATAGGGAGTTGTTATAAACGAAAATTAAGCTGATTCCTTACTTAGGACCCCTATATAAAGGATACAGGATAAAGTTTTTGGCGTTAATCAATCCCTTCTGTGGGATGCGCCGCACATATTCTACTTCTATTTAGAATCGTGATGGCTGGTGAATGTGATGTGGCCTATACAATGACTTGCGTTGGCCAGCCGCTGTACAAGTTAGTGCTTTTATCCTCCCAGACGAGTCTGGTACCAATTCGCCGACCCCGGAGGGATGGAAGGCTTGGTTGGCCTGAGCGGGCGTTGATGCGGATTCGATCTCCGCACCATGAGAGTGGGGCGTGCGCCACCTGTCGCTACACCACCATATAATAATGCATATTTTATGATGCTTTCTTGTCTTCAAGTTTTGCAGTCATTCTGGAGCAAGTGGTAACTCTTCCATTCCATCATTGTATTAAACATGCTGAAATTCCAAGAAGTCTAGCAACATCTTATTTATTTCAGTTATTTACTTAATTGCCTTATTTACTTATTTATTTATTTATTTATTCATTAATTATTTATATATTTATTTTAAAGCGATGTGCATTATGTGTAGCAGTTCCACGTATGGATGCATTAGACCCGTTACCAAGGGTGACAATGGGTTTTTTCCTCGAAGAATTTGACCAATTAGCCGTCAAAAGCCATATGAAAAATCTAATTCCTAGAGAATTTTCATGAACTTTTTTGCCGCTTTCAAGAAGCGAAAAGTTTTGAATTCCAGACTTATTGGTGTTAAAATCCACAGCTCATCAGTCATCATACCGTGTTATTTATATACGAGGTTGCCAGATGAAAATCCTCTCTCATCATTCAGGCCTTAACCCTACCTTAACCTCGACCCTGTCCTGACTCTGTCCATCCTAACGTGATCCTGGCTTTTCCCGACTTCTGCCTTAATAGCCTAACTTTGACCCCTTCGAAACCCCATCTCTGACCCTACGTCAGCCCTTACCAAATTCTAACCTCGTATCTGCACTAATTCTAACCTTAACCCTGCTCGCTCTTTAGTTTGACCCTTCCCCGACTCTGAACCCATCGTATCCTTGGTACCATACCCTAACCCTACGCCATACGTAACTCTGACTCCATCCTAGCCGCTGTAATTTTGATGCTATATTGCCTATCTTACTTTGCTCTTTGATGGTAATATGCAATAAAAGTGGGTAGCATCAGGGGTGGTTAAATATGGGTCACAAAGCCTTTCACTAGTATGTAAGGAGATCCCCCCCCCAAAAAAAAAAACCCATGCCAGCCGAGAAGTACTCTTCTTTTATGTCTATCCTTGCTTACCCACCATGCTTAATCTCATGGTGATTCAAAGGTCATCTTGCAAAGCATCTTTTGTTGCGAGCTATGTAAAGTACAAGCGGGGTTAGCGTAGGCATGAGGCAGCGTTTATAGTTTTGGAATTTGCGTAATTGCAGAATTGCGTAATTTGCGGAAAAGCATTAGATAGTTATCGATTGGGAGAACTGCGGAATTCGCGGAATTGTGGAAAGAAAAATAGATAAGTATCGACAGGGAGAATCGTGGTACCTACGGAAATGAAACATTTCCTGGTTCTTAGTTTCTCTGATCCTCTCGTCTCTTTGAAGTATGGAAATCAATGCGTATCTAATGCCTTTCCGCAAATCCCACAATTCTGCATTTCCACAATCTGCATGTAATTCCGCAGTTCTCCCAATCGATATCTATCTAATGCATTTCCCGCAACCAAAACTATGAACGCTGCCTAAGTGGCACCGCTCTCAATGGGGTGATACAAGAATTAAATACTTCATGTGTTTTCCACAGAATATAGCATTGTTCAGCGTTCACGACTCAGTCAAAAAGGATAAGATACTTATTGATTAGATGAATAACACGCCTGAATCCCTCAGACCCTTTTTCTTACTCCTGATTCCCGCGAATCGCGATCTCTGAACAATGCCTAATCGACCTTTTCATAATTATATCGTTACCTTGGCAGGTGACTTGTGCAGCAAGGAAGATAGGACATGGGTGCTACCTAAACTCTGTCCTCTCTCCCACGCAATAGAAGCCTAACACGCATCCAAAATGACTGTGAGTGGGATTTGGGAAAATTGGAAGGAGATATCACCGCCGTGCAAATCTGTAACCTTATCCATGCACTTATAACACAGAAATCTAATATTAGATGTGAACGCTCAGCGAAAGAAATACGCCCTTATAATATTACGTGCGTGATGTCACATATGTTTCGCATGACTGTGTCTGTGCATGCGTCACATTGTCCCCCCTCACTTCCTTCTGACAAATGTACCAGAAACGATAGGCACTTATGCAAAGATCAATATATTAAAAAGGACAGAAAGTATAATATAATCACGAAGAACACATCATGCATAGGGATACTCCATGATAGCAAGTGAGGACGATGTGGTGGCCAATGCTCATGTGAGCGATATCGTTGAGAGGAAGACGTGCATTACATTCACTTCTTGAATGGTGCTTATTGAAAAGTACAATTATTCATGATGACGAGTCGCGCGTGAATCAGTGAGATCGTGACCAGAAGCGTGATCAGAAGAAGGACGTGTGAAAAGCACTTATCACGTACTACGTTCAGCGCTCACATTGTTTTGTACTGTCCTGCTACCGAAGCGATAGACTCCCGTTTTTGTGTCTGAATATCTCCATCTTATCACATAATAAAATTGGATCTTATACCCTACCGAAGGAAACGCAATTTCGCATTTTCTTGTTGTAGGTTGAAATGGGTCTTTATTTGCCAAGTGAGGCCTTCTTGCCGAATTGGAAGCATGTACGATGCCATGTACTATCACTGTAAGAGGGAGGGGGCAACTTGTTGAAACTCGAACAGTAACATGTCTTTACAAGTCTGAATTGTCAATAGCGATTAGCAGATGTCACGTAAATACAGTGTGGTCCTGTAAATCCACGGTTTTTGTTCAACAAACATGTAAAGATATGTTACTAATCAGCATTCAACAATTTGCCCCTCCTTCTCATGTGCATGCATCCAATATGCTTCTAATAAGGACCGCTTCGAAATTTTCACGTCGGATAAGGTAGCCAAGAAAGATTCCATTTGCAGGAGAACAAAACCCATTTTTTCGTATAACTTTTGGGCTGGTTTTTAATAAAATAACCGTTAATTCTATTGTACTTTAGCTCCTTCTTGTCATTATTTTTAGTGTTTACTTTATTGTATTTCTTCGTTATTTTGTTAGTTTTTATTTGCTTTAATAATCTTCCAAAATGTCTAATTATTATCTTGTTTGGCTAGAGTGAAGAATATTCTATAATACATAGATGGGCACCGGTGGGGCGATCAATAAGTATTTTTCGTGCATGTCGTGTTAGTTGTTCCACATACCGCTAGTGCGAATTGTATACTTGCTGCAGAAGACATCCCTCAGATTGATGCGTCTGATCATCAATCGCGTGGATGAGTTACAACAGCCGCCGGCATGTGCGGATATAGGGAGGGATTTCAGGACGTGCCATTAAATCCGATCATTGACCATGTCTACCCTTTACACTTACCGCGGGCCCATTACTTTTTTTCATGCCTTTTTAATAGTTTTGAGTTGAAGATGCCCTCAGGGATCAAATCCACACTCTTAGCTCCTTGCCATCCAGATATATCCGAGATCTGTTTACTAGAAAACGAGATCACTCTCCGCCTAAAGGTTCATCTTTTCCCATGCACCAGCATGACGAAAATGTCGTTCGTAAGTGGGAAAAATCCAAAATACAGAGAAAGAGTTTGAGTCTCTAGCATTGCTTTAGAAATATTATATTTCACCGTGGCGTGTTATCGCATGAGTGCGGGACATATGTATGTAGGTACCTACAGTCTATTTCCCGACGCCTGAGAGGGCGTGGTCTACGGACATCGGTGAGTGGCGAGAGTGAGAGTGTGTGGCGGGGTGAGAGAGATCGATACACGTTCATCCAAGTCCGTAGGCCTCACCCTGCCAGGCGTTGCGAAATGGACTGTAAGTACCAAAAATTTTCTTGCCAGTTGAATGGCCATGAGCTCGAAGACACGCTTTTTCCGAAATGGATTTTGACCACACCCGCTGCGAAATTCACACTAGGATCCTAAGCAGAAAAACGCCACAAATTTCCTTCAGCTCCCTAAAATCATATTGTTTATTTATGAGATGAAAGTGTCATAATCCTGTGCACCATTCCTATTGAGTGAAATCTATACAATTTAACCTTTGAGGTATACAAAATGCAGGTTTCATGCACTTTTCGGCTTGGCCGTACTCAACAAAACAAAACAATGCACAGAAGTTCTCCTTTTTTGGTGAAAAGAATTACTCTTCTCTTGACTCATTATTCCAAGCGATCACACATCCACATCTCAAGCGTGGCGCAGCCTTGGCGCTATGTACAAGAACGAAGATACAAATCGGTCACCCGTCTCCCACAGTAATGCTGACTTCAATTAAAATGGCTCAAGAAGGGATGGAGCTTCGACATCGGTGAAAAGTTGCGTCTCCCCACACAAGAACGAAAATCTACGGTCAAAAACATTTTAATTGATGTCAGGGTACCGTGGTAGACGAGTGAACGACCTGAATTATGGAACTTATTTTTATAGTACTGAATGCTTCGTGATACTTCTACTTATCCAAAAACTTATTGCTTGATGGTGTAAATTCTTATGTCATTGCTATTACGATATTTTCGTAAGTAAGGTTAATCATGAACTTTCTGAACTTCAATAGCCACATACGGTTATCTTTGATACCTGATTGCGCCATCACAGATAGTTGCAAAACGTGTGTATTGCCATAGAGGTACGCCCACCGTAACCCATTATTGATCGATTTCGCAACTTATCCTAAGATCTCTGATCGGCTAGCTGGCTGAGTATTTCCACATGGGGACGTTGACGAAATGATTGGTCAGTTGGCGAACCATTGCAGCTCCAATCGTACGCCTTTTTCGTCATCGTTTTCTGAAACATTTTTGTACGCCCTTCCATATTTTCTATTTCGGTTCAGTTTTAATTGTTCCTACGCAGCTCTCACAGCCCTTTCCACCAGGGTACACGGGTAGTGGAGGGTTTCTCGACAGAGGGGTCGTACTTGGCAGGAGGGGTGGGGGGGGATCGTAATTGCTGAGGTGGCCGCAGGCTAGATGGTAAGCGGAACGTGCCGTCAGCTGTCCTGATTACGTGAGAAAATATGACTGAATTTGAGTGATCAACACAAAAATTACAATAATAAAATACTTTGTTGTAATATGTGTTACAGATCCTGTAGAGGTTATGATGTCGAAGGGGGGTCGTACTGAAGAGGCCTCACATCTGAGAATGCCCTGCTTTCCGCTGCTACTTCACTTTTTGTTTCTTAGTGAGGTGCGAATAAGTGTTGAAGAAGGCATGAGCTCGGGCTGCGAAATTTTTTTTTGTCAGAGCTTGGTATAATAGAAAGCTTCAAGGTACACGTAGCAATTTTATTTATTTTAAAAGCAGATTTTTGCATTATTCTGCAATACATTCACAGACCCTAAAGTTCCTTTCCACTCTATGCCAAGCTTTGTCTCTCCTTACAAAACAGCACGTCTAGTTATGGGTGGACTAGGTTGATTGGTCGCATTTCTCAATGCCAGAACAACTTTTCTTCGACTTATCCTTACCTCGTGGAACAAGATGTGGCAAGAGTTTTTGTGTAGGTTGCCTGGTAATTTTTCCGGTAAAAATATTCCAGGCACTGCCCTCGGGGAACTCTTTGCATGCGGAAATTTAGTTTTAAATATAGCGGTTTTTAGGATTCTGAACACGTGTTCAAAGCTTTTAAATTCACGCTTCTACAACTTTTATCGCTTCAAATGTAATCTTTCTATTAACCTTAGCATCCCGTTACAAGGGCATTTGCTAATGCCATTGCTATGTATCATTGTATGTATGCCCTTTTTAATCCTGCAGCAAACCTTGAAACCTTGTCACTTCCTTTATTCCGCAGAGTATGAACGCTACCTCACTTAACAATCATACACAGCTTGCTTCTGGTTGTAGGGGACACTACAATCATAATTTCTTCCCCCTTTTTTTATCATTAAAGGCACACCACGCGATAATCCAATTAGTGGCTTGCTTTCGTGGGGTGAGTAGTTCCTTGGATAACTGCTCAAAGTGCATCCTTGTTGCGGCTGCACGGTGCACCCTCATGGCGTTGTGCCTGCCTGAGCAAAACCGAGCCACGCCCACCCAGCTGAACCACACACGGCCTTAGACGAACAAATTTCCAACGTGGCGCTCACGTGGAAAATGAAACTTGCTTCAGGAGATGATAATTGAATGAAACAGTCATTTCGATGTCGAAGGCAGCTTCCACGTTGGAATTTTGTTCGTCTAAGGCCGTGTGTGGTTCAGCTGGGTGGGCGTGGCTCGGTTCTGTTCAAGCAGGCACAACACCGTGAGGGTGCGCCGTGAAACCGCAACAAGGGTGCAGTTTGAGCAGTTATCCAAGGACCTACTCACCCCACGAAAGCACTAATTGGATTATCGCGTGGTGTGCCTTTAAGCTTCGCGGTTGTGAACCACGAGCAAGATAACCATTCTGGCATCACCTGTGTTATTTCTTTTTTTGACGGATGACCGTTGCACGAGGCGAGAAGTGGACGATTCATCGGTGGAAAAAGATGTCTCGAAGAACTAATGTCGTGATGGGGTCGTTGACAATGGGCAGGGCATATGACCACAATGAGGCGACCGGTTCACCGGTTCGCAAGCTGTGGAAGGAGATAGCACTCCAGAAGAACGGCATGAAAACGGCAGCTAGGGGTGTTAGGGGAGGGGGGGGGGTGGTCGGTGCATAATCAACTTATACAGGCTTTAAAGGCCAGCCTATGTGTAATTCAGGGTTTGGTGCTTTCGCAGTGAACAAAAAGTTTCATACACGAGTTTTCCTGAAAGGATTTTGTGGGGCCACTCTGCACATTCAGGTGTACATTTTTGCCTAAGCCTCGAAGGAGGGAGGAAACGGTCTCCTTTCCCTTCCTTGGTCAGGGAAAAATAGGGCCCATAGTGGAACGCCCTCTCCCCTCATCTCATAGCGATAGTATCCAGGGTTTTATTTGGGGAGTGAAGGTAACCAAAAAAATCGATCCTGAAAGTAGATCCCTTGTCGAATTTGTGGTCCTGATCCGAGACCGTGGATGAAGTAACGGTGCCGCCTTGCCCCTGCATCATTTCTATTGTGATTTGAGTGTTTTTAAAACTGTCACCTGTGCAGGAGTGGGTGGCTTTCAAATGAGAGCGAGCAGGGGGGGGGGGGCAAAATGTTGAGTGTGTTCAAAAATATGACTTTACATGATTGACGTGTCAAGAGCATGCTGTAGATGCCATACATATTTTTGTGATCATATAAAGCTTATGTCACGAGCAACATTCACGAAAAAGCTTGTTACTATTATTTATTAACAACTTGTCCCCCCCCCCCCTTAGTAGACCCAGATTTGTATCCGATTCCTGTCATGCTCTAGCCAATTTCGTGATAAACAGTAGATGCTGCCCGATACGTGTGATGTGCAATAATGGAATAAAATTTTAAAATTATCATTCTCCTCCTAGCCGCCTGATCGACTTATCTGGGTTAGGTTTGAGTAGAGGGATGATACTGCTGCAGCAGGAGAAGGGTTCATCCATAGCTCATTCTCTCATCTTGTAGGGTGTTATGGCGAATCAGCTCTCGCAAACACAGTGCCTTACACCAGCTACCACGTTGACACCGTTGACGACGTTCGGACCACCGATGACGGCCGCTTTCCACCAATCACTTCAGTCTCCGACCGCAGCCGCTCCGTGCTACTATGGTTCGTCGCATTCGTTCTTGCCCGGTCAGACGGCTCACATGAACTATCCGTCGTTGAACACCACGTCGCCATCGTCAGATTCACTGTTCTCCATTTCAACGTCGTTGAACTCGCTGCCATCCGAATGCCCGCCACGTCGTAGCGATCTTGATCTGAAAATGGAGACCCCCGAGGGTGAGTACAAGCGGTGTTTATGTAAACATATTGTTTTACATTTGTTTTTAGTAAACATGTTTTTTCTAACTGCTTTGAAAATTTTCGGATTATTTAAAGGTGATGAAAATGATGATTTCTTCGATTTGGAAAAACATCAAAAAGCTCGATCGGCTTCTTTTGGCGGCTCCACTCCGTACAGTACCCAGCTAGCCATTGCTCGACACGGCCTCTTCTCTCCATCATTGGACACCATCGGAAGTGTAGCCAGCGGGTACGTGAACTTTTTTCTGCTTTCAGATGCTGCGTTTTGAGAGGTATTCGAACGACCGCATCACCATTCAGAGTGTTGAACGACCGCTCGAAGATAAATTTTCAGCGCTGAAATTTTTGAACAAATTTTCACCATCATTATCGTAATTACTGGGCTCACTTGTGTGAACATGTGGACAGTGCTGCCGTTCGAAAGGGGCGGAGTCGCACAAAGTGGGCGGTCGCCGGCAGATATCGCACGGCTACTGGAAGCTTCTTCCCGAAGTTCGCTCAATAGAAATGGAAGCTTGGTATCGCATTGGAGGGGGGAGGAGGGGCGGTTCGTTGTAAGATGTTTTACACCTGAGCTTCACTGATGCGTCCGTTAATCTGCAGATTTGCTTGTATTTTTGCGTAAATCTGTCGACAATCTGTCGAAAACTAGGGATTCCCGTCTCCTCCTAGAACTTGAGGCCGAGCTTGGAGTGCTTCACCTTATTGCAATAGTTCCTGACCTTCCTATGTGACTTTGGGACGGGTAGTTAGTTAGCTATTGAAGCGATCAGTATTTCCACTATCTCGACCCTTTATCACCTACTTCGACATGGACTCGATTTCCAAATTTGTTCTACATCCACTGAAAGACTGCCACTTTGAATATGTGTCAGTACTACCCTTCTCACCAAGGAATGCATTTGAAAATGGTAATTGATTTTGAGCAAGTATAAACGATACTCATTTACGCGTACGGGTAGTGTCAAGGCGGTCTAATATGGAAAACAGCCTGAAAGATGGTAAGGGATCTGATAGAAAAAGGCCATAGGAAAATGTTGAGTTAAGATGGTGACCAACTGCTAATCAAATGAAGGTGCTGAATCCAACAATATAGTTAGCTGGGTTCAATGTGGCCCGAGGCAAGACCCTCGATGCGCCGGCAACATCGATCTTGCGGTTTGGGCGTGTCCCATAGCCGTGTGGGGCTCTCCCACATTTGCCAAGAATTGAAACGCTAAGCCGCGTCTCTCCCACCCTTCCCCAGCTCCCCCCGCCACATGGACCCGATAGATTTTAAAGGCATACCTCGCGAAAAAATTGTGAGAGCTATCGCGCGTGTTACAGGATGTACAGGCCCTGGTTTACCCACTAGTGAAGAAAAATGAATCAAGACCCCTCGAAACCACCAAAAATGAAGCTCTCTGCCCTCAGTCCTCGTACGAGTATTGGAGATTATAGCAGACTTCTCCTCGATGATATCGCGCAAAATGCTACGATATCATCTGTTCTTCCCTGTTGAAGCTACCTTCGCTATTGATAGCGCTGCCTTATCTTGTCTTATCGCAAGTTTCCCTCTCGTCTATGCCGGGTGTGATTCGGCTCGGTGGGCTCAACTCGGCTCAGGTCGACCAGGCCGTACGCGGTGGGGGTGAGCCGAGGCGCAGCGAAAAGGGTGCAATCTTTGCAACTATGCAAGGGTCTACCTGCCCTGAGAAGGTAAGAACTACTTTGATTATCGCGTGGTGTGCCTTTAACCATTAACCTCTTTTATCAAATGTAGAAGAGAAGTACATGGCTTATCATAAGACAAAGCGTGCTTCTTATTGTGCCGTATCTTCTGTCTACGCTGTGACTCGGCAACACCGGATGGGTCAAGCATCGAGGAAATTAGCCGCCTCTGCATAACTATTTCAGTCCGATGGGTCCACAGTATGACCCCATGCCCCTCCCTTCCAAGGAAATTCACACTTGTACCCACATCTTCCCTGTGTGAGATTTTTCGTGCGACATGTCTCCCTTCTCGCCAAACCCCCCCCCCCCCCTTCCCTCTGCATAAAAAAGCCACTCTGCGAGAGTAGGGGAAGAGCGTGACGTTTTCAACAACTTCTAAACTCTTCGAAAAAAAAAAACAGATTTTGCACTTTTTCTCTTAACCGGCCGGCTCCTTCACCGCAGCCGCGACATCGCGAGTACCATCAACCTACTCGGTCCCTTTTCTGTAGATTCTCAACCTATAGCGCTTGGTCCCTAGTAGATGGATGGCTCTGTCAGGCACGAAGCAAATTATTATCCCTTTTATGCCTTTTCGGGCGCTTCTAGGCTTTTTTGGTTCGCTCGAAGGATTGTCGAGATGTGCTTTGGTCAATCTTTCTCTCTTCACACTTTTTTATTTGATTACACAACCCTTCTATTTACCCATTTCTAACTTTTTGCCAGTTCTCTTGAGACCGATCGTTGAGAATCGACTTTGTGAACTCTGCAGATTCTCCCCACGAAATCGTACCCGTTTGCAGTTCCCTGGTCCGCAAGCAAAGGAGCCATTAGCCTAACGGGTAAGATTTTATTAGCTGAATAAAGTCAGTAGAGTTGGGCTGCACTCCTACGTTTTCGTTGTAAACAAGCTAACTTTCAGAGGGGTCTTATAAAGAGCTAGACGAAAGTTCATTTAGTCAAGGTCTGACTTGTAAGCCGATTCTATCGCGCTGATGGCAAGGATGTATCAAGACAACCGATTTGGGCTAACTCCACTGCGAAGTACCGGAAGGATTACTAGGGCCATGCGTCACTGCGCTTGGAATCTTTGATTTCCATTCATGATCACACTTTTGACGGTTTTCGGGGTAGTAGGTTTCTTCGAAAATGTTTCATTAGACTAACCTCGTGCTACGCTGATTTGCAATGGCAATGACGAGCCCACTGCGGCAGGCAGGCAGGCTGTCGGCGAATGCACTTTTTCGCTCGTCCCTAAATCATTTCACCGAATGAAACCGCCTCAACGGCGAGAAAAACCTTCCGCATGTGCGCGCGCGTTCAGTGGATTGCAAGAACAGCGGAAATGAGCATCCGA
The DNA here is from genome assembly GCA_963978905.1 of Trichostrongylus colubriformis. Classification (NCBI taxonomy): domain Eukaryota; kingdom Metazoa; phylum Nematoda; class Chromadorea; order Rhabditida; family Trichostrongylidae; genus Trichostrongylus; species Trichostrongylus colubriformis. The sequence continues at coordinate 4,611,582 of OZ022260.1, forward strand.
GGACGATTTTGGAAAGTAAGATGTCGGAAGGTGTGTGTGAAATTCCCTGGAGATTTGGAAACTCTTGAAGAGGCCCCGTTTCGCAAGCCTAGCCTAGGAGCGTTTGTTTGGGCTGGGTTTTCCCGTTTGGTTTATTTATCGAACCACGAGAATAGATTCTTCAAATCTTAAAGGTTATTTCAACCGTTCCGTATTACGCCATGGATCCCACCTCTCATTTGGAATTACAGAGATTTGTAGGTCGGTGTCTACAGGCAAATAGAAATTAAGGTGCATTCTCCATTTCTCTCTAGAAAATGTCTTCTTCTAGAAAACCCTAGTGATATTCGCTTTCGCCCAGCGATATCGTAGGATTCCAGTGATACTTCTGGCATCTCTTCGCGCCGTTCCTCCAATCGTAGTCATTCAGGTGTGTCTTGTGGATCAGCAGCGCATCGGATCTCATTCCATCCGGCTCCACCTTACACCCACCGTTTCTGTTACTGCGGCACCTTCAAGGGCTGTCTACTATAGGGGACTTGTCAAGAGCTGTCGAGGAAATCCCCCAGGATTTTGCTGATTCCACCAAATTCGTTACATAACTGATTTAGCGAGCCGTGCTTACGTGCCGTGCCGTGCCTGTCTACGCGTGCGTTGCCATATATGCCCCACTGGATTTCATTCTTTACCGCAAGTACCAAGTCACGGATATCCCAAAAGCAAAGACATGTTCCGAAACCGCCAGACGGTCCTTCTCCTGCGTAGTCTAATGCCGCGTTCATACTCTGCGCTGCCGACGGCAGGGCATGGCTGCGTCTCTTCGTCTTCGCGTCTGCTACCCACCCTGTTTCGTTGCCTGCGTCATCTCTGCACTCACCATCCCCCCCCGTGCCACTCGGCTTCGCTGAACGCAGCCATGTCCTGCTGGCGCAGAGTATAAACGAGGCTAAGGCCCTATTCCTATGTGTTATGCTAGCACTTCGAAGACTGGTGGAAAATATGCTCTGCAGGGCCTTAAGCCGCTGACAGACTTTGCGATTTTGCGGTGTCGCGCCTCCGCGCGCGGATTTGCTTATTGCACAATCTCAAGGTCGTAGTATCGCGTGCGAAAGTGTGACGAAATCGCAAAACCGCAACGCAGAGAAGAATCGCAAAATCTCGAAATCGCAAAGTCTGTCGGTTGCCTCACATAGTAGTGGGTGGATTATTACGATCATTCAACATCTACTCACAGTCCTACTTTGGATGTGATTGCTTTCACATTTCTGTGGCCTTTCAGTTCCCTCAAACGTTTGTCACATCACGTTCATTTTTTAAGGATGGTCCGAATTAAATAGAGAATCTGACTATCTGACACCGACTGTTCGATTCACTCATAAATTGAGGAATCGCACACTAAGTACGGTCCATTTCCAGCGCTAGATAGGGCGTGGCCTGTGTGGCGAGAGTGAGAGTGTATGGTCACGCAAGTCCATAGGCCACGCCCTATCAAGCGCTCCGAAATGGACTGTAAATGACTTTACTGTGTAAACTAAAATTTTTGAAAGTGGTACACTGTAAGAAAGAGGGATATGTGGGAATCCTTGGAAATCAAGAGGCGTTATCGCAGTAGTTTTACGTTGTGAACGATGGAAGTGGTGAAAAAACGTGGTCAGCTGGACTGGTCGCTGCGCGGACTCGTTATATCCTTCTGAGAGTTGCACAAAGTATGTGGGTACCCCACTGAACGTTCGAAGTCGTTCTCATCATCTTCGTCAGCCGTCGTCCTCATTGAGTGAGTGAACTTCCAAGCACTTGGCGCACCATCGAGCTGCTAGCACACGTTCGCTTGAAGAGCAGCACTAACAGCAGCAGCAGCAGCAGCAGCAGCAGCGGTTTTGCACTTTGCACTCGTCTACGTGCCGCGCCGTAGCTCTCCCCGGGTGGATTCAAGGCTCGCAGGCAAGTTTGGTGATTATTTTTCTGTGATGTGTTGACTGATTCGATGAACGAAGCTTTCAAAGTTAGTTTTAGGCTCGCCGTACAGGCGTAAACGTAGCTGGGCCTAAGCAGTTTGTTCAGTGCCTGTGTAGGGGGTGCTTTTCTTAATTTTTTCCGTGTACTTTCGAAGAGGTGGGGGGGGGGGACATTTCGTAGAGTCTTCAACACCGTTGTGTCATTGACGTGTTAAAGCTATTGAACCTTGAACACTGACATGTCCTTACGTGGGATTAACGTGTCGGTAACAGGTCTCCAGAGCTATCATGTGAAGAATCATTTTGTAACAGCGCAATCTATAATATGCCCCCTTCTACTTACTAAGACGACATACATAATCATCGAATTAAACGATTATTTCCGTTTTACAAGCGTACCAGGAGTTTCTTTTTGTGGTACGCTCTCCAATTCTTACTTCCCAGTGATGCTGCAGCACGTCGTCTGCTGCAAGCGATTTTTTCTCGTGTCTGGGATGGAGAAAAAGAAAGGCAAAGAAGACTGTTATGAATGCAATGACGAAACGGCTGGGTCGCCCACGAACGGGCTTTGGTGCTCAAAGTGCTTTGGCTGTGGGAACGCTCATATTTTGAAAGCTTCTTGGCCATGGAATCGGCACTGATCGAGCAGTCGGCTATTCAAATCGTTGGCGGCTCTTCTGCTTAAAAAAAATGTGAAAAGTCTATGGAAGTGCAAACTTAGAAACCGTGCAATTCAAGTTTCCATTGTGGAAGTGCTTATTGATCGATTCAGTGCCTGTTTCCATGAAATGGTTAGTCGCAAGGGAATACATATGTGGAAGGAATCTCCGCTCGTTTCTCAGTATATCGAACCTGGAAGGGCTCCCAATCAATCAATGCATATGGTTCGTAAAGTATCCGAGCAGTCTGAATAGTCTTTTTTTGCGGGACGACTATGCAGAATGGAGCGTAGAAAATAATGGAAGTTAGAAGAAAATTGCCCATTGAGGGCGTGAAATGAATTTCCTCCAAGTAGGCACCCATGCGAAGAATTCTCCGCACTCATTTCGCAACATTCGAAACATTCCATTCATGCTCCACCTCTAAATAATTATCTGAATTCTGTCAATGCCTACGCTACATACGCATTCAACTGCTTCCACGGTCCTCAGTGAAGGTCCAGTGCGTGGCGCATCTTGGAGGATTTAATCACTGAGCGGTTTATTTCTTATTTATCACTGCCATGTCGTGTCTTGTCTTATTGTTTTGAGGTAGACACTTCGGAATAGCCACTTTGGAGTAGAGGACTCTAAGAGCCTCTAAGAGGCGCCCTTCCTAAGGTGGGTTTAAGACACACCATGAAGCTTTTGGATTTATTTGAATATCTCAGTATCTCCAAATTGGGTATTTTGTAGTTTGGGGGTGGCAGCATTGATGTTAATAGGACCTCACACGTTCGGCATGTCAATATTAGCGCGATTGAAAGTGGAGATTGTATGAGGTACAGGTCCTGACATGTCCGTAATGTAGAGGCTTAGATTCCTGACACGTCAGTCGCTGTTGGGACATGTTGTCATCCCCAAAATATATAGTGCCCTTAGTTTAAGTTGGATGCATGGCGTATCCTGGAGACTTTTGAAAGCAGGTGCTTGAGGCCTAATTACCCACGGTGCCTAAATTCATATCGCTTCATTGCGCTACATTGCACCAAAAGCCTTTTCTAATCGGTCGGCATCAGTGTCCAGCAATAGCGTCACTCCGTTCAGCTAGTGACGCTTTCCTCATCCATTCATTTGAAGTAACTCATACTTTGATCGTGTTGCAACTTAAAATTTGAAAAATGGATATTAGTTGGGAAAAGTCGCATTTTGCGGAAACCGCTCTTGTTAATGGTGTAAGTGACGGCCTTTTAACTCTCGCCATTTGTCTTTTTTTTTTGCAAGTAGTCATTTATTTGTGGTCAGTCTCATGTTGCCTTCACACTGCAGGAACGGCTTCTCGTCACGGATACTTGGAGACTGGTACTGCCTAATCTTGACGTCAATCGATATGCGTTTTCTTTTTACTGGTAGAGCTGAGTACGAATGACTGCTAAGCGAGTGTTAGCCCGTGCTTTTGTTCCACCGCTCCTTCCGTCCGTTCTATCGGACCTGCTGCTGTTTTTATGGATTATCGTTAGGCTGCGAGATGGAGACATTGCCATGACATACGTTTGTGCAGAAAATGGGTTACGTTCACAAACGTTGCGAGTGTGATTTGAAAAAAACAGTTGATGTTTGGGTGTTTACTTAGTAACTCGCTCAAAGTTTATAATTTTTTTATTTGGCTCCACAAAAGGTTATGGGTTATGGGTTATGTCATTTGAGCACGTTGGTGTGCATACGATTTTCTCGTTTATTTTCTTCTACAATCTCTATGAGTTTTCGGCGTGATAACTCTTTAACATATGTATTCCTGGCGTTCTTATAATCGACTTTGCCTCAGGAACTTTTGCAGGCTTTCCCTTTTGCTAAAGCTTCGGCATTGGCTGTCATTCAACGCCTTTTTCGAATACTTGAAGTAATAGCTTTGGATAAGACGAATTTGCTGCACAGGAAAATTCTGCAATTTTTTGCGCTCAGCTTGACGAGAGCTATGCCTTGTGGCCTGTCGGCTGACAAGGCCACATATGAAAGTAGCATGCACTTTGATGGGGTGGGTGCGACGAGCAACGGGCGAATGTCCCTCCGCCAGAAAAAAGCCACCACTCATTCAGCACCTCTCCTCAGCTGCTATCGCATTCTCGGTATGATGATGATGATGACGACGTCGACGACGATGGCAGCCCCCACGGCTGCAATTCTAAGGATTAGTCGACGGTTTTTTGTCTGATCGTTGTGGCATTCGAAGCCAGCGGCGGAAAATTTCTTGCAAAACCTCACAAGCAATTTCCTTTTTCCCGGAAGCGCTAACTTCGCTTCATTATCGATCTCGCCTGAGAAATGGAAGTGTTGGCGTAAGGATTGGCGAATCTCCTTTGTGTTGGATTCGATGACCCTATTCTTCAATCATTAGGAAAGTCCCAGCAGTCTGATGAGATAACCCAGGGTTACCCAAGTGAAAAAAATGTTGGTAAATGGGGTTAGTGAGATTTGTGTGGATGGTTTCACGTCACGAGACAAATTTTGGTAAGTTTCCTTCAAAACCAGATTGCAACATGCTAGGATCATTGTGAATCGAGTTTTTAATCTATCCATCATTCCTACGTATATATCGACCATGAGTTTCGTGTGTTTGTTTGTCGTTTGTTTTTCTGTCTGTCTGTCTGTCTGTCTCTGTCTCTGTCTGTCTGTCTGTCTGTCTGTCTGCCTGTCTGTCTATCTATCTATATCTGTCTGTCTGTCTGTCTGTCTGTCTGTCTGTCTGTCTGTCTGTCTGTCTGTCTGTCTGTCTGTCTGTCTGTCTGCCTGTCTGTCTGTCTGTCTGTCTGTCTGTTTTCTGTTTGTCTTTTTGTCTTTTTGTCTGTCTGTCTGTCTGTCTGTCTGTCTGTCTGTCTGTCTGTCTGTCTGTCTGTCCGCCTAATATCTCTTTTTCTCGAATCCACATGCTTGAGATTAATGCCTTCCTCGAGTACACCACTCTGAGCTGAATATCGCAAGATGAGCAGCAAGAGTTAAAGCTTCCTCTTCTCTGACTTTGACACAAAGTGTCTCATTCTCTAATTGAATTATTGTAATTGGATTTTTTTTTCAAATTATGGCCTGAGATCAGCCACGTGGCATTTAGCGAACAATTCCGTAATTTACCGATTTTTTTCAAAGCACGTCAATCGCACTTCTTTGAAATGCCACAGAGGTTCTATGAAATACCTGGGGGTCGTGCAGGTGTCCTAATGGCGTTCGAAATGCCGTCTGCGGCCTTTCGAAACCGTTGATTGCGTTTCCTGGAATTCCCTTAAGGTTTTCGATAATCTTGACGGTTCATGTGAACTATGCCTCTTACGATTCTTTTCTGGAAGATAACGTGGGAGCGCAAATTTTTTCAGCGTTCATGTGCACATTTACCTCGTTCCGAAATATGATATTTCCAGGGAGATTTCCATGGAGATTAATACGCTAAGTAACTCGTCCAGTGGGCGTGGCTTCCCAGCGGTTCTATTATGCCGGTTAATTGTTCCTTGAGTTGGGTGGTTGCTCACGTAGTTTTGGTGGTTGTGGGTGTCCTTCTGTTATGGGGAGATCATTATCTATGAATATCCAATTAATGCGGTGTTACTACTACTCCTTGTCTTGCGTTAAGTAGGCCGTGTTATCACTTCTGTGCAACAGAAAGAGTTCAGCCCTAAATTGTCCATTAATCGTTCTTCAAGGTTCAGAACTTTTACAAAGACCTTTTTCATTTCCGGATCTAGTTTTCACAACGCCTTCGCCCTTCAATTCTCATGAATTCTCGCTGCTGATGAGAGAGCTTTGTTATCTAGTCGGTTTCGCTTCAATGAACTGTGAAAAAATCTGCGAATGAATCAGTTGTGACAGCTTGCATTCTTGAAAATAACCTGCAGATTGCTGGGAAATATAGCATTCATCTAGCGAACACCGGGTAACTCGTCCAGTGGGCGTGGATTCCCTCAGTGGCGGTCCGACGGATCCATCGTTTTCTTCAGCTTGATCTGGTGATGTTGCTCCTCTCCCGAGGTACTTTCTCAGCTGCTTGCCTGCTGTCTGCATGAACAATAAGATATAAGAATTTTGTATTTACACTGTTTCTTCGATTCTCTAGAAATCTTGTGCCGCATTTCTCAACCGTTTCTGGTCACCAGTTCTATCGCGCTTCGAATAACAGAGAGGTGGCGATATTGACCAGCTCAGGCCACTTTTTTAAGGGCGAAGACGATCTCGGAAATCTAGCTTATTAGGTCTGCGAGACAGATGGGAGGATCAGGGTGCTGAGCAGTTCGTTGTTGTTTTTGCCACCACACTGCAGCTCCCTTACCAGTTGAATAGGCCGGCAGTTTATTTCGGTTTTTGTCTATCATGAGTTTTTTTCTTTTCAACCGGCGCCATTCCCTCTTATATTCAGCAGCGGCCGCAGCACTTGACTCGTCCACTGAAAACGCCTCAAGCTTGTACTGCTTACCTCCTAAAATGGTACTATTTGGCGAAGTAGATCAGGCGCTGTGGCGACATTGAACCAACGGTTGTGTCCATCACCATCTTGCCCCTTCTTCCATTGTGCTGTCGTTCGTTAGTCGTTTTTGCCCAGCGACCACTTAGTATCGCGTATTTGATAGCAAATCTCGGAGGAGTCGTAGGCGCCCGGCTGGCCGGCTCAGGCACGAATTGTTGCGATTGAGGAGCTCTATTCATCTTGATTCAACGCCAAGATATGTTTTTAGCGTGCTACACCAATGAGGGGTGGGCAGCTTGTTGAATGATGCACAGTGCATTGTTTGACAGGATCTAACATGTGCGTACGACTTTTAGACATGTTACGGACACGTTTTGTTAAGGCATATTGCTGTCCAACACTCAACTGGTTGCCCCCCCCCCACTCCTCTACTAGCACCTGCTTTTTTTACTGCGTATAGAAAAAAAAGCATTAACGTATCTAATGGTGTTTTTATGAGTTTATCGACTAGTTCCCTTCTTCCGCTTCCATTTCTCAATGGAGTGAGCTATGAAAGGGTAAAGTCCATTATACTTAACAACCCTCTCATCATCACCACACCTGGCTTTCAAGCCAATTTCTGAGTAAACCCAGGTCGCAGTTGATTTACTTCTTGACGAACCAGTCAGTTTTACGCTCTTTTACGGAAAAGTCGTAATTTTACGTGGGTGTTCGTATTGGCCACGGCACTTCACACAGGTAGTTCTTATGATGTGCGTGGGAACTGGACTGGAACGAATTGTTTCGGACAATCGTCCATCTCTACTTGATTTTCCATATCCATCATTGCGATATTGAAGTGTATATTTTTATCATTGTTTTTTACACTAAACGGTGGCTGTTGAGCGTTCAGACCCACCTCCCTTCAATTTGCGGTTACGGTATAGCTCATCGTTCTGCAGTCACTTCAGGGAGTAAACTACCTGATGGAAATCATAGCTCTTTTGCAGTAAGGCGGATTCTTGTGGTTATTCCGTTTGGAATGCCTTCTTTCGTTCAATCCTATTTTTTGGAGTACTGTAACTGCGTACTTGTGCAGATGCATTTGAACGCTTGAAGCTGAGAGAACACTCCAGAAATATTGTCAGCTTTTTTAATGCTCTTTTTCCGATTCCAAGGGGAGTGATAGCTCATAGGATGTAGGCTTTTTCACGAAGCTGAGAGGTGAAACGGGGAATTGTTGAGGATTTCATTCGAGTTTTGGTGTTGATTTTGTTAACGAGGAGCGAGCGCACTTCCTACCTGCCTGCCTGCCTGCAGCTACTCTGTAAAGTTTGCAAAACGACGGCTCAATAACCCCGTAGGTCAACATCAAAGACCACTTGTCCCCACATCAGCACCAGTTGAACGTGGTTTCTGGAGATAATCACGGTTTCTGCGGAGAGATTTACTCACGCGGCAACTTCTCATAGGTACTGTAGGGTCAAGAGGTCATGATTACGGTATACTGGACTGCTACCGTAGTCGGAAGTCATACACCGTTCACAGGACTGGCCGAGGTGCTACTGCTATCATTGTTGTTATAGATATTAGGTTGATTCATAATAAATCGGACAAATTGACCAATTTCAATCATTGTCGTACAACTTTTTTACGACAACAGGGATTCACTTGAAATATACTCCATCTTTATCGATGACCTTCTGCCACGGTATAGGCAGATCATGGATGCCCTTGCTCCAGAAGGCCGGAAGCTGGAGCTCGAAGAAGTTGCCGAGTGCCGCCTTGACCTCGTCGCGAGTTTTGAAGTCTTGGCCGTCCAGGTGGCGTTGGCTGTGGGAGAAAAGGTGGAAATCTGAAGGGGCCAGGTCTGGGGAGTACGGTGGGTATAGAAGTACGGTCCAACTGTACGACAGCAGCTCGGCCTTGGTCGATCTTGCGAAGTGCGGTCTGTGGAAGTAGACACGTTGTCGTGCTGGAAGTAGACATGTGACCGCCGCCGTAGCGAACTTTGGACATTGGCCTTCGATTCTCGTAATTGACGAACGTAGACGTCGGCGGATACTGTGGTACCTTCATCGAGCAGCTCCCAGTACTCTACGCCGTGTACGCTCCACCAACCGCGGTTTTCGTCTTCGATGGAATAGTCGCCTGACGCAAACTTCGAATGCTACAACTACAGTGTACTTCTGCCGGGGGCATGCTCCTTGTGAACTTCTATCAGACGTCTGCCGATATCCGCGGGTTCCCGGCCAGATAGCGATATAAATAGTATGACGTTGCGGACGTGGTCTCTGGACGGCTTGAAATCGTGCGGCATGGTGATGGAATGAAACAACTTTGGAGTGATTATTTTGCGGTACTTTGAAGAGCTTTTCATACTCATTCCAACGGTACCTCGCGCGTCCATTTTCGTTAATTCGTTACTGAGTTATGATCTCTAGAAATCATCACTACCATTTGTCCGATTTATTATGAATCAACCTAATAGAATGGCACCTCCTGCATGAATAAAAGGTACGGTTATTTGCGTTCCATTCCCACACCGCTGGGTGCGGGTGAATAAATTTGGCCGTCGTTGCCAGCGTAGGTAGCGGAATGTTTTTTTTGGTTTTGAAGAGCAATGCGTTGCCCTAATAATGTCCTAGCATAGGGTGTACTCGTCCGCAGCTAGCCACTGCCTTATTCTTTCGGTTGTGATTTCCGCCTGTGGCCACGTTACCCTTTATCCTGAAAGTTCTGACGGCAGGGTTTAGGCATTGCCCTAAAGGAAAGATTCAAGGCAAGTATCCTTTCAAGCGTCTGCTCAACGATCAAATGGGTGCGGTGAAATTATTGTTCAGTCGGTCCATGGTTTAGCCTTAGCTGCATGATGTGATCCCACGACCATCACATCTAGGACAGAACCAATCCGGTGTTCACATTACCGGACATCTGTTCCCCATTATTTCTCTTTGATGAGCTTTAAACTTGGGTGAAAAAAGGAAAAAAAATCAGCGAATTATATTTCCCTGAACCAATTGGTTCAAGCTGCCAGAGAGCACATTGAATGGCTTGCTCAGAAATGGTCTCAAACAGTTCAAACCAGGGCTGATTATTGCACATATCCACGATGTAATCACGTTAAACAGTTCCGATCATTAGCGATCGATACCGTTCAATTGATATCGATTCTTCTTATCGAGTATACAAATCCATTGGGAATCCCATCGCTTTGTGGGCTCCAGGTTCCATTTGAGTACGTTTGGCAGAAATGCGAAGGATACGTCCGAGACGATGGGACCTTATCCGTGATGTGCTTAGTGAATTGAATTTCGATCGATATGGGGCGGAGTTTGCTCCAGCTGGACGGGATTATGCCGAATTCTTGGCTTCTGATAATTTCGATGTCGACGGGATATTTTTTCGGTCAAAAGACCAAGTATGGGTACTGGACTGCTGTGTGGAGTAAATTTCGATTAATCTAATGAGTGAGTGACTCATACTGCTGAGAGAACCACCGCAGTACCGGGAAAAACTGACATCCGTGTAATCTCAACGAGTTGCGCTTTCAAGGAATCCCTACTGCGCTCGACCACGCTGTCGTGCTCGATCAACGATCGCGCACGGTGGTTTTTTCTGAGCCAAGCCTGCCCCGCGATCGACACATGGACTGCGAGCTGTTGATGGATCTTTTTTCGTTTTTCAGCGAACGCTTCAATAAGATACAAAAATTGGTGTGACGCTCTGTAGAAATTCGTCAAATGCGCTACATTGCCCGTAATCGTACAACCCTGGTCGCATTTAATTCACCGCTGACCTCTATCGGCTTTGTGCTGAAATCTCGTGCTAAAAGGGTTTGAGTATGGGGAAGCTCGTACAGCTTCTTTGCAACTTCTTTAGACTCAGCCTTCCGGTACAGCCTATAATAAATTTACAGTGTTGCGGCGTGCGTTTCCGTTGCGTTACGCTGTGACGCAGCAGCGCGCCTACGTTGCAAGTTAAACTCGTACGAATTTCTTCAAATTCCCGTTGATTTCAAAGAATCTAGTTTCTCATGCTTCTTTTTTCAACAGCGTAATTGGTGGCTTGACTCTCTCCAAGGGAATTCAGTTCTTCCTAACTCCTTTGTAGCATTAACTACGCCATTTCATCACGTAATTTCCTATCGATTTTTTATTTTGAGTTCTGATGGGTGACGAGTCCTTAAAAAATTTTTATTGCTATTCTTAAAAAAATTGGATTACTTTGGGTATGCGCCATGCAATTGATCTTTGGTTGAAATCACGGGAACAGTTGAATGCGTAATTCTCCCGGGGATCCCTACTCCGGATTTATATAAGCCAGTTTTTTTGCGCTACAAACGGCTACGCTGGACAAACGATACTTTACGAGATGTATAAAAAGCAAATATTTGCCGGTAGCTGCTGCTGTATTTACATAATATCAATTTCATATGTACGCCATTTTCCCTTTGGCCAGCACCTTCCGTCCGGGAATAGCGCGCTTCACAGCGAGAATCGCAAAAAGCCACAGTGGCACTTTCTGGTATGTGTTCCCACACACACACAGTGTGGGTCTTTTGTCGTCTCCTTTTTGATTGACCACACCTCCATTATACATATATATATTTATTACATATGTTATATAATGGAGGAGTCATTGTCCCAACAGGATTCCTGCCTCCGAAAACTTTTCAGTCACTCCGACCCCGACCGGGCTACGTTCTCTGTCCACGATGCACTTTTTTCGTATTCGCGAGATCGCTGCCTGTTTGCTTTTTCATTAGCTTCTTGTGTGTGTGTATGTGTGTATGTCTTTTGCCACCCAGTGCGCGTATATCTGTGCGTGTGGGCGCCTATACACACTCACGCCATCAAAAAAAATCATTATTGCTGAAAAAGTGCAACGACGACGCAATGGCAGCTATCATCCCCCCCCCCTCCTCGCTACCCTCTTGTTCACTAGCGGCAGCTCGTCGAACACTTGTGGTTGGCTTTGAGTGTTCAGCCATTGGACGAGAGGGGTGTGGAGGGGTGGGGGGACGGGGAAGGGTGCTGCTGCTGCCGGCTGGGGCAGGGAGCTCATCGGTTTTTTTATTGCCCTTTTTCTCGCTCTCGCTCACTTTCACTCTCAGCCACCACCACCAACACCACCAGCACCGTCCCCGTCCGTCACGCACGATGCACGTTTCTCTCGCGACTCGTCCCATCTATCGTCGGCTCCAATCTTTATTCGATTCTCTTTGCACTTCAATGGCATCCATTCATTTCATCGATCCGCCATTGATTTGTTCTTATCATATTCCCATGGATCAATCACGTCCTTTAGAAAGCTCCTTTCGCGTCCTTCGAAAATTTTCCCACATAGTTTCATGCTATTTGGCACTGTTGCGATTATCGATCAGCTCGCTATTTCTCCATCTGAAACGTGGTCTTGCCAGAACGTTTTTATGATAGGGCGGCTATTGCGCGAAGCGAAAAAAATCCTCAAAAAAAACCCCGCGTATCATCGTGAACAAACATTCATTTTTAGAACCTCTCACTGACCGCTACGCATGCCGCTCGCGTGTTTTGAGCAACTTGCGGCATGGCCTGATTAAGGTATAGGTGTTTTAGTCCAATAATGGGCTGCTTAAACATTCAGGCATCCTTGACCTTTACAGGGAACTCTCGAGACTTGGCTTTCGGTGGTTTCTCAGGCCACGTGGCCATTTGCTAGTAGCTGTATTAAGCGGCCGTAATATGGCCCCATCCTTGGGACAATGGCTGGATGACGCCGAGAAGGTTCGAAGAAAGATCGCTTACGGCATAGTTTCCGAGCAATTTTCACCGGGACTTTTCGATGGCTTCTGCCCTATTGTAGCAGTGATCAGTTGGTCATTAAAGGTTGTTTATGTAGGCGGCAGACACGTCTTTCCGGCGCTGTGCCACCCCACAGCGCTTCTTTAGTAGTCAGCCATCCCTGTTCTCTCCTGAACTCTTCTTAGACTCATTTCTTACGGTGACGCATGAACCCTAAAGTTGTGAGCTGCTATTTCCAGCCAAATGTGATCTGTACCGTCCAGAAGCTCCCCCCCCCCTCCCCCCACTCCCCTCCGACCCCCAATTGCTATGGGCAGTGCGTAAACTGAAGCGTGGGGTTCTTTGATTTTCCCGCACCTATAATAAATCTTAGACCTTTCCGTTTAGTAAAGTACAGGAAATAGCGGCTGGGTACCTTTTGTGTCGCAATTTTTGATGCCCGACGGGTGTCCTACCTGGTGTACAGCACCGATCTTTTCCTTGACCGAGGTTCCTTACACTGATGGTCTCCTCAAAATGATCGTTCCGAAGACTATTGAGCAGTTTTTATTGCGACTGAACAGTGGCTAAATTTAGCCCTGATCTGGCCAAGGCTACCCATGCTGGACCATTTGTTCATCTTGGAGCTCTCCAGAAGTTTCACGGATCTATGGGCGACTCTTGTGGTCTCCTGTAGGGTTACGTGGATAGTGAACGGCCAAAAAAGAGTGCCGCTCTCTCCAGGGGTCGGGTGAAGGCAGCAGCGAAAAAAAAATCGACGGAGTAGGCCGAGCGATGGTCTGGTTTCGCCGAAACACTTATCTATCATTTTGCTGTGCTCTGTGGATGGACGGCCGTCACAGCACGCGGGGCGAATGGAAGGAAGGGTTTGATATGGCGGCAGCGCAACGTCGCGACGCGGCATCGCTCGCGACAGCAACATGCACTTGGCACATCTGTCTTCAGCTCGGTCTCTCCGTTTCCCTCTCCATCATGTTTTGCCGCACTTTATACCTCTCAATGTTTCTCTCTGTGAGCCTTCTCCCCACCGACAGACCCTCCTTGACACTTCTTTCGACTCCAAGACTGCCACCGCTTTCTTTGCACGGGTTCCGAACCCTTATGTCCCAGTTGGATAGCTTGAAGCTTCAGCTACGGACGTAGTTCATATAATTACAGTTACCATGAAATTAGTTATGACTCGTTTCAGACCAGATAATTTCCGTATCAGGACAGTCCACACTTTTAGGACCAGGAAGGCCCTCCAGAACTCAACCGAAATTTTTGGTCTTGGCTCCCGTTCGTGAACTAATCGGATGCACGGCTTTTTTATGACCACGAGAGCCTACTAAACACCAGTTTGTTGGAGGCTTATGAACACGCAACTTTCACGTACATAATTACAGGCTCTTTTTCAGATGGGTGACTTGGGCAAGGAGAGTAGTCCAGGTAACCGCGCTGGAACTCGCCTGACCCTGCTGAATTGGCACCTCTGCTTATTGTTAGAAGACTCGTTTCTTGCTTTCAATAGAAAATCTCAGATATCGGATAAAATAAGCTCTTCGCTCATTTTTGGGCCGTATTGATACGGACTGCACCATATGTAGCTTGGGGGCCGGCACTGGTGGCAAGGAATCGTGGCAGAACCTCGCAGCATCTACTTTTATGCACCATTTTTGGTATAAGTCTCCTCCACGTTATAAGTTTTTCTTTGGCTTCTTATAATATCTCCTTAATGTACTGCCGACCCGAAAGTGCTCTTATTGATACAGTACCCTGATTCCCGTTTGAGGACCTTGAAAGTGATAAAAGTGTTAATCCTTGTCCCTTAATTCCTGCATGCGCCGAGTCTTTTTTCAACAGCGCTTACTTTAAATGGCTCCTTTCACCACTTTCGTGGTTCCGAGTTTTTTTTTCAGCTTTTTCCTGAGTATGAAAAAAAACTGATTGTTCATTTTGTTTATGTTTAATTGAGCCATAATGAATTGTACAGCTTTGAGTCATCGAATACCGTAATCGTGCAGCTGCGCATAGTAAGAGACCGAGCAATTTACGACGATCGTTGATAGGGTGGTTGATTGACTGAGTAGAGTAGTGAGTGAATGAGTGTGTGTATGTGGTGTGTGTGTGGTGAAATCGACGACTAACGACGATGCACCTTATGTTTTCGCTTTGTGGCACAGCTCTGTCAGTCAGCCAGCCAGTCGTCCTATCCAGCCAACCACACGGTCGTTCGTCGTCGTCGACAACCAGGCACTTACTCTCAAGCAATAAGTGGAGTTTTGAGAGCACAAAGGTACGAGCTCCGGTGGTTGTGGGCAAGGGAGCACCCGTCGGGCACGTTAAATTTATGGGTGTTTATTTTTAGAATATGCTTATAAACTCGTGAATTATTCATATTTAAATTAGAATTTATCAGCGAAATATTCACGGTGGTTACTATATGTACACCTTACATTACCGTTTCAAGGCGTTTTTCACGTGGGACTACCCGGGTGGGGGTCGCTAGGTCGAATTTCCGCGCGACCGCCCGCGGCGGGCGGCGCGGCAAGTACGAGTCGTTTGGAATTCCGTTCAAGGCGCAATGAGCTGGTGCCATGAATTGCCTTTAAAGGTAGGCGAACTCCCGAAGCCTTCAACTTGACGATTCCCAACGGCTTGTACTGACGACGCAGCGAGTGCGACGCCGCAAGCGGAAATTCGACTTATCGACCCCCACCCGGGACTACCCTAATTTCTCAAGTTCAACTTGTGCTGGCATGTTTAAACTCGTATTTTCCTGTTTCCAATTCTTCCCCCCCCCCTCTTTCCTTCAAATACAAGAACAACCCCATTAGTCCATAAGACACCCATCTCTGTTTTTCTGCGCGGGACCACTGGGATCCTTGGACAGGCAGAAACTAAGACAAATCTTTTGATGGTGCCTTGAACGGGCACAAACTAATTCGAGAGCTTTTTGATTTCTCAAATTTTGATATGAGATCTGCTGCCGGTTGAAAATAGGAAAAAGTGGTCAAACAGTGGAAAAAATCTTTCTGTATACACCATGTCGCTCTTTTACTCATGAATGTCTGAGTGACTGGAAGTGATTGGAAGGCTAATATGTGAAGCCAATTTGTTGTGCAAATAAGGACACTTCCATGTCAATTGATGAGAGTTTCAGAATACAAAGCGATGAGATTTTGGCTTGGCTCCTTCGAAAGGGAACGGAATTGTTTTGGACCAATAAACCGGCCACAATTGAGAGAACCACTTTTTTTCGTGATGTTGCTACAAGAGGACATGTAGCATCACAAGAGGGCAAAAACCGGTTAATGTGAGGTCTTTGAAAGTACAAGGGCAAGGGGTTTTTGAAGGACGATATGTGGTTCTTTTAGCTCGTCAGCGTGGGCTACTAATAGGACTTTTGTGACTTGTGGACGGACAACTGTTCCTGGCTCATACAAAGTGTTCCTCAATTTCAAACTTTTCTAGTCTCACTTCATGTTTGAAGAGATGTTTACTATGTGATGAAGAAGGCCCTATACTAAGTTGGAGATGCAAACATTTTCTTTCCCATATCACAAATGATTTCAAATTACCCTCCCACTCTATTTCGCGCTCCGCTGCCTAATTAACGGTATCCTTGGAGATTTTTAATGCGCATCATTATTCGTGATCATTAACCAATGATGAGGCTGTGACTGCCCAAGTTTGCACGATTCCCATACGAGTTCCTCTTTTTCCTTTCCATTTTTGATTACGGTTTAGGGAATCGAAATTCCTTTCTTCGGAATTTACGCGTAGCCCTGCAACCCTGTTGTACAAAATGTCGCGTACAATACGTAGTTGGCACCTCTCAACACGTTACGTCTGTTTTGGAGAGCCACGCCCATAGGTCAGGTTTTTTGTGGATAGCCACGCCCATTTTGCCTTCTCACTCATGCCGTTCATGAAAGTGTGTTTTTCTGAATTTTTTCTCCTCAAGTCCTCATTAGTGATTTTCTGCTACTTTGCTGTCTCATTATTTATGAATTCACGTAGACACGATAGCTCGGCATAGCATCATAAGTAGAAGCTGAAAACCACGTAGTTAGCTGTTTCATCGTTGGTCATTGAACTTTGATCCCACATGGGACCATACGCAATCGACCATTAAACTTCTTAGCTGTTAAGAGAAAAAGCTAGAAACGGGTTCACTTTACACACACGCAGAGGACGAGCGACGTCAAGACCTTCATCAGGGTTGCGTCAGCGGGATCTCATCGGTGCTGCGGAGAGGATCGTTTAGGTGGGCTTTCTAGGCGTTAAACTGATCGGTGGGAGGTGAGATAGGGTATCACCGGTTTGTGGCTTCACAGGCCAATGGAGGATTGCAGTGAAGCGCTCTTTCCGCCTCGCTGAATCTTTTAGCAACGTTTCTAACCGTGGCGAACGGCTGTTCAACTGCTAACTGGGTCCACTTGGCCAGTTCTGTGTTGTTCTTGAAAGCCCGTAATTTTCGGGAACTTTCCGTGTCTGTTTCCGCGGGGTAAGACCAGGGTCAAGGCATGTATTTGGCTGTGCTCATGTAGCTGTTGGTTTAGCTTAGGGATCTGGTGGAAATGCCTATGCTATTTGTTTTCAAAATTCCATAAAAGAGCGAGCATCTATCACAATTTGTCTTCTGCGCTATTGCTCATCAGCCTTCAAAATATTGCTGGATTAGGCCACGATTAGCTCGCTTACGAAAGAAGCTGCTGATAGAAAGCCACGAGTGCGGTGGGAGGGGTCGGTTAAGGGGCGGGACTTGAGCGGTAACTCAACAAGACAAAACGTGTCAAAACCTCAATAGACGACAATAAAGATTCCTTATTTTTCCTAGGGTCCAAAGTTAGCCTCTGAGTAAGGTTACTTGACCGATTTTTGATGATCGGGAACTTTCATTTCTTATCGGGGGTGATTGGCAGCGCAAAGTGCTGGGCGTCCCTGGCCGCGGCGCCCATCGCCACGGCATGCAATGCCCAGCGCCAGCGCTAGACGTGGCAGCCGCGGCGTTGCTATCTCTACCTGATTTCGCGTTGTTGGCCAACCGGTTTCTCGACTTCGCACAGCGCAGTTGACTGGCTGGCTGAATGACTCTCGCTCACCCGATTGCTGCCGTCGCACCGACCTCGGCGACTCTTTTTTTTCTCCCTGGCGCCATTGTCATCGTCTCATCTGCCATTTCTTCCTTATTACCAGCCGCTTCTAATCCGCTATTTTTTTCACACGACTCCATTTTTCACCGTTTTTCCACATCTTGCGCCTTGACATTTCGCCGTAATTAATGCGGGTTTAGTGCGATCAATATCGTCGCATTATTACAGCGATGCGATTGCAGAAACACATCTACATGAGTCGGCAGAAGAACAGAAAAGGGTTAATTTGAATGGGGAAGGTGTGGTTGTGTGTGTGACTTTCCCAGGTATTGTACTGTGGACTCTGGCCAAGTTTATTGCTGAGAGGGTAGAAGCGAAATACGGCTGAGCTCATCAGAATTTCGAGATTATGGTCAAAAAATCAATCGCAATCTGTTAAACGGCGAGCCTAGGATGATAAGTTCTTATCAGGGAATTTGATTTCATACCCCACGCTTTAGTCGGTGTATAGGGAACACACTGGTAGTTGAGGGGTTCGGCCTCTAAGGCATTTTTGCGAAGATTGAGTTGGGTAGAGTTTGGGAGCTCAAGGGTGGATGGATAGTCCACGAACTGTGAATATCCCACATGAGAGCTGTGGGAGTCGTTATATAGCCCTGGCCTTGACCAGATTAGGCCCAATCAATACAAATATCCATAGAGTTCGAAAAAGTAACTGTTCGGTGGGAGGAGGTGGTGTAGTGACAGGTGGCGCGTACCCCACTCCCATAGTGAGGGGATCAGATCCCGCATCTATGCCCACCGAGGCCAATCAAGCCTTCCATCCCTCCGCGGTAGGTGAATTGGTACCAGACTCGTCTGAAAGGATAGAAGCACTGATGTGTACATCGGCTGGCCCCTGCAAGTCATTGTATAGGCTAGATCGCATTCCCACGCCACCACGATTATGAATGGAATTGGAACGCGCGGCGCATCCCGTAGAAAGGATTGATTAACGCCAAGAACTCTATCCCCTTAACCTTATGGTGGAAGTCAGAGGTGACATCAGTTCCGACAGAGTTACACTAGATGGTTTGATGAGTGAGTTTTATGAAGGTCAAGGTAACCGAACCCCCCAACTTTCCTTTTTTTTTCGTTTTTGTCTACTCGATTGCGATTATCACATCTGCTGACGGCTATGATAGGGTCAGGATGATATTTCATGAGATGGCCAGGATTTTTTAGAAGCTGAAGGGTTAGAGTGGTGCATAATGCACTGGAGTTGGGATTTCATGAAGTAGGAAGGACGAAATTGGGTCATACTTATTAACGGTTCAGTTCATAGTAAGTATGCTATACGTTTATTGACTAATACAACTCCAACCAACCCTGATTGGATGGTTCTGACCCTCGAAGGTCTTTCTTTCTTTTAAAAGTTCCATGACCACTTCATATAGCGCCCTGCTGCCACTTTACAGGCTACTTTTTGCCATTTCCATTCCTTTTTTTTTGTCTGAAGATTGGAAACCTCAACATAAGCGCGGGGTTACCAGACGGTTGCAAGATTTCTCCAATTCAATGTCATGGTCAATAAACGGGTGCTGTTTTTCAAGGCCATTGAAAACTTATCGTTTCACATCGTTCACTGGCTAATTCGCTCGTCTAGCAGGCGCTTTATAAAAATCGTAATTGAAGGTGGGTAACTTTGTGTTTTTGAACTTGTTCCTTGCAACTTCGAACACTGGTTTGTGCCGTGCATTAGACGTACATGAAATATCGTGGAAGCGTCGATCAGGAACGTTTCATACAAAAAGCTGTCAAGGTGACAGTTTCTTCGTCTCTTAAGGGAGGTGGGCACAGACTAACATCCATGAATGGCTTGGAAGTCTTCGGAGGTGGGCTCGATCTCAGTGATGGTATAGGTGCAGTACCACCCCTCCCATCCATTACGTTACTGTACTCCCTGAAAACTGGAAACAGTCACATTTAGGGATCTAGAGGCCATTCGATATATGCTTGTGATTCTTATGATTGTGGTTTCCCAGTCAAGGAAATACTGTTGTTTTCTGTTGGCTAAACATTGCACTTAGTGAATGATTTGTAAGCTACAGAGCGCTTCTTTATGGCCAGTTTTCTAAATAATCGCAGTGAAGCGCTAAGTAATCTCCTCGAGACACGCCATGTATCGGTTTCCACCTAGAATCGTATAAGCATTGAATGCGTTCTGCTCCGACACTATTGATGTGGGATAAAGAGGGATGGGCACGAAAAAGAGAAATCAAGCGGCCGATGTAAGTACAAGTGAGCGAAACGGGTGGTCCCATTGATTCGGACAATATTCGTCCTGGAATACGATTCTCTGAGACTCAACACTCGGACCATGTCTGTGGAAGCAGCGCCATTAATCTAAGGGCCTTCTTCCCTTTATTGCCATTTATTATTGAAAACCAGCGGTTTTTATTTAAGGGTAAGCTTCATGGTCACGCAACCATCCGTTGTGGTCACGTAACCCCATCTCAACGCGAGCTAGCGTATGCCATGTTGTCGCTTGTGGAACGAGATATTCGTTAATTACACACCCATCACATTGAGAACGGTGATTCTTCCTGCTCTCAACTGCTATCATCCGGTGTATGGCCTGATCTGTGGCCCAACCACACGACGAGTCTTCGACCAACCGAAGGGGTTTTCGGGCCGATCTTTGAGTGAAACGGCGGACATGCGTGGCTATTATCTGAGCACATCGTAAGGAAACGATGACGACCGCCGCCATCACCGCTGCTGCTTACGACGGCAATCGCCACCGCGCTGCTGCACCGCCGCGGTGTTCCATTCGTTTCATTGCTGTCTTCGTTGGTAATCGGTTGGCTGAAGATAGGTTCGTCACGATGCTCGTCTGTCTATCTGTACATATCACTTTGGATATACTGAGACGATGAAAGAAATAGACTCGCAGCAAATACGAAAGTCGAGGTGAGTGAGATTGGCTCAATAGTGATCGGAACTTCCAAGGGATCAGCACTTTCGATGGCCAATGAGATGGGGGTGGGGGGGGGGGGGTGGGGACAATTTCTTGGATACTGAAAAGCAACATGTCTTTACATGAAGGTCGATCGCTAACACATTAGCTTACAGGATCATACCTGTACATAAGACCGGTCTTGTAAAGACATTATTTTCACAATTTGACAAAATGCCCCCCCCTTCCTTAGGATTGTGCCGGGCCCGTTGTTGTACCCCGTCGCTATGCAAAAGCTTCCAACATAGGCGTCACAGTTACGTTACAGTTCCTTAGATGCCATTTTCTGTGTTTCATCTGGTTCTATGCAACAGCTGAGGATTTATTCGAGGCATCTCGCATATCCCTTGAAATGCGTGCATGAAAGCTCCCACCGCTTGAAGGCATACGACGCGATAATCAGATTGGTGGTCAACCTCCTTGGGACAAGTAGATCTTTGAATAATTGCCACAAATGCACCTTTGTTGCTGCTGTACGGTGCACCCTCACGTGTTGTGCCTGTTTGAACACATCCTAGCCACGCCCACCCAGCCAAATCACACCTAGCCTTGGACGGACAAGTTTCCAAAGTGTCGTTCGCGCTGAGAAGGAAATTTGCAATTAGAGAAGATAATTTAATAAAACAACCATTTCTATGATGAACAGCTTCCACATTGGAAATTTTTTGTCGAAGGCGACGTATGATTTGGTTGGGTGGGCGTGGCTCGGTTGTGTTCAAGCTCACAGAACACCGTGATGGTGCACCGTGCAGCTGCAACAAAGATGCAATTTGAGCAGTTATCCGAGGATGTACTTCCCCCAAGAAAGTAAGCCACTAATCTGATCGTCGCAAGATGTGCCTTTGGATGAGAAGGATGAGCTTTTCTTTCAAAAATTACTCCTTAGACTGGACGCGGTATACTACGCCACAGGTATCCCCATCGGGGGCGTCTCTATGTCAAAAATCTATCCCTTTTATTAACTTTCACTCTCCCGTGCTCTCTTACAGCCTGCCACATCACTTCCGGTTTTGAATGTTCCAAGAAATCGCTGATTAGAGATGTAACTATGGCTAATCTAATGTGACATACCGAAGAATGCTGCAGTGGACTGTGGACTTTCTATCGAATGTTTACTCTTGGAGACACCATTTAAATTTTTCAATTCCCGAAATTCTATGGATCATTCTCACAAGGTTTTCTTTGAATAGCTGTCCCTCCTCCCACCTTTAGCCAGCTTCTACTCCGTTTTTCTCGCCTGAGTCACGTATATTTTCTAATCCTCATTGCAACCAGCCGTTCTTTCTACTCTGGTTTTTATGACTCTGCCGCGCGCTGGACTTTTTACTGCTTTCTCTAATACTTTGTTCTTCGAACCGTTTGCGATGTCCCCTCCTGTTCCGTCAGGATGTTCTCCATTGCCAGGCTAACTCATGGGGATTCCAAATGTTACCTTTGGCTCCTAGAACGGTCTGGTAGGCCCTTCAACAGCCGTATAAAAGCTCCGTCTGGCCATGCTCAGGCATCCCCTCTGAAGAGCCCATCACCATTATCGCCGTCATCATTTCACGGCCGTCTGATCATTAATGGTAACACTGCTCGGGCGCTTAATTGCCTCATAACGCCCCGCAAGAGCCGAGCCCATACAGCGAGCGGGTGGTGGTGGTGAAGGCGGCGGCAGCTCGACGCCATCTCTACGTCGTCAGTTACCGCCACTCCGTGCAGAGTCTTCTTCCTGCTTCTTCGGACTCAAAAGCTCGACTTATTGACGACATCGTGGCTGCGCCGCTGGCTACCGGCCGGCTGTCAGGGTCCCTCCACTCAGCAGCTCTCCACCACTTCCGTCATCTCTCAGCGCTGTCTGATCCTCAGTCTCACGCTTCTTAACGCTATCTGCCGACTGTCTGTCTTTGCATGAACGACCGACGGCCACGCCTGCGCTGCCGACATCGAAGCTGCCGCATCGCGTTGTCGTCGTCGACGACGACGACGACATGATCGAAGGAGTTCTTCTGTTCAGACTCCTTTATGGCACCGTTTTAGCCAGGCTATTTTTGGGCCAAAATGTGATAATCGTCGATCTACGGCGACCTGCCGCTCCACTGTGCGATTATGATGTTTATGTGTGCGTGAATGCGTTTTCCAGGGGGCATGTATTGTATTCCATACGTAATGTTGACGGTCGGAATCTGTGTGTGTATGTGTCGATTGGCCCTCCACGTCCACATCACGCTCCGCCCACGCATTTTCCTTCTCGTGGCTAGTTTTGGCAGCAAAAAATCCTCCCACCCTCTGCCGGTGCATGAACTCGATTTTCGGCTCTCACTACGTTTTCCAACACATTGAATGAGCACCTGGATACTCTTCGAATTGCCCTCAATGCGGGGTATCCCTGAGGGTTCATCTGGGGTATGTGAACGTGCTTGGCATTCTCCAGTCGTGAAAATTTCCACGATCCGTTTCCTGTTTGGAACCGATTCGGAACATCTTGTTTTCTGTCATCAGATTAATTTTCGTTTTTTTTGTGGCTTGAGAACTCCCTCACTGAATTCGCAATTCACTCAAATCATCCATCATTGATTGCGGTATATACAGTAATGGCTTTTCCATTACCCAATTAGTAAAAGGTATTCACGACATCCTTCTTACTGTTTTTTCCGCTTCCCTTCTGAAATGACGCTCCTTGGGCGCCGACAAGGTTTTTTTGGGATAGGCCATGCACTTATCCTTCATCAGAAAAATGTGTGAATCATTGAGGGGCACCCACATCGCTGTATTATTTCACGTGAGACAAAAGCGTTTGCATCATCTTTCTAGCTATTTGGATTTCTGACTCCTCCCATTTCTTGATGGGCAAAGCGAGCCCAATAGCCAGTAACAGCGCTTTCGTTCAATAATGTTGAGATGCGTTTGGCAATCTGATCTTTGGCATGTCCTCCTCCCTATTAATCACATTTACTATAGCTTTTAGGTCCTTTCAGGACCTTGTGGAATGGGACTTTTGCTATGGTCCCTATGATCCAATTTCCGCAACCTGCTATTTGTAGACGAGGCAGTTTTTAAAGGTCCCAGCCATCCCTTATCTGGGCACTAATCGCCTGATAAAGTAGACTAGTTCATGAATATTCACAACTTTCTCTCCTCATTCTGGGCTTTCAAAGGCAAGCTGAAATCGTCCAGGCTCGACTCGAGTACTAATAAAACCGTGTATAAATCATTTTGAATGCCGATTTTTCATGATACGGCGGCATTTTGGTGATTGGGAATGGTTGGGTGATCATTCATGCCGGCGTTCATCAGGTTACCGTCAGCATTTAGGTGGTCATAAATCGCCGCACGTGAACATATGTTACGGACAGGCTCGGCTAGCGGTGTGAAGCGGCTCGAGAAAACCCATTTATCTTCAGTTGGATGACACTTGTTAACTCTTGCATATTCACTGCATCTCTGCTCATGCAATGTTGCAATTGCAAATCAGAAGGGAGCATTCGGGGATTTGGGCGATCTAGCTGCGGGATATAAAAGGTGTCTTCCGAAATAGTATTCAATGAAGTGTCTGTTCCCCTTGCCCTATAGGAACTGTTTGCACCTCCCTTTTATGGTATCTGATGGTGATCGCACAACAGTTCCTCCATGGATCTGTGATTCCTTGGATTAAACTGGAGCTGATACTCCTCTCTGCTAACCCAAGATTTGCTGTATAACTCAAAGGCATGGCTTAATCTGTCTCCCGCTTCATCTGCTTGCTTTCATAACGGCTATATAGAGTGAGACGGCTATGTTTGGCTAACTGTGCCACATATGATCTCTCCAGCTACCTTTAGCCAGGACAATCAGGTGTCGAGGAAAATAGCCGCTCCAGTGAGTCACTACTGCCAAATTGTATAGTTACAAAGTCTTTTATTGCCATGTATTCGCACGAGGCAAAAAAAATATTTATTTTACATCTCTCTATACTTATTCGCTTTGAAATAACCTTTGACTCTCATCTGCTTAGTGAAAATTTTTCGTGAAAGATTTGAAAGATTTTAGTGCTTATCGCTGACCTCTGTAGGTACCACCCCCGTCTCATTTGCGGTCAAATACGACCCTCCGTTTGCGATCAAAAGTGTCCCCCCCCCTGTCCAGGAATCCTCGACTCCCGGTATTCCCTGTCTCTAGCTCTCTGTACTTGCATAATGTTCAGAACTCATTTCATCTCTGATTTTGGTAACATTATGAAGCTGACTAGGAGCTGAATATTCCAACCCGGGTGGGAGACGCAAGGTCGAATTTCCGCGCGACCGCCCGCGGCGAGCAGCGCGGCAAGTACGAGTCGTTTGGAATCCCCCTCAAGACGCAATGAGCTGGTACCGTAAGGGACCTTTGAGGTAGGCGAACTCCTGAAGCTTTTAACTTGTAATCATTAAAGGTCCCTTACGGTACCAGCCCGTTGCGTCTTGAGCGGAATTCCCAGCGGCTCCTACTGACGGCGCCGCGAGTGCGACGCCGCAAACGGAATTTGACCTAGCGACCCTCACCCTTCCAAGCGTAACCCTGGTGGTGAGGTTACCAGTGGATGCATGCTAGCCACGAACGATTCTGTGTTAGCTTCAATGCTAATACATATAGGCTGTTAGCAGATTTAATCAAACCTATTGTTTTGAGTTGTATGTTCAACGCTCAGTTCCATATATAGTCTGTGACAAAAGTCTTGATCGTTTGACCGCCAGACACAGCCCTACCAGCCACCAAGAGAACGCCAGACCCAGTTCGGATGACTTCCAACTGGAAGCAGCTCAGGCTCAATAGGAGAGAGGGGCCTACAGTCTATGTAGAAGCGGTTACCCCCAGGGCTCGATAGGGTTAAGACATCGTAGGGTTAATAAATACCTTGAGCAATATCGTAGCTGTCTCGCAGCGGATCAGCTGACAACGAATGGTCTTTGAAGGAATTTCTTGAACCTATAGTTTGTGTGTAATCAAAAATTGTCTCCGTTTTATACCTAACTAATAGATCTTGGAAATCCCAATTCCTTGCCCTCACCCCCGGATAAGCCCCGGATGCGAACGTCAGCTGAATCTTCCTTCAGTTCAAACTATTTAGTTCAATTAGCCCCGCTGAGATTGACTTCCTTTCTGATTTTCTGTCTAAATGCATCCATAGTCACTCTCTTGCTCGTTTTTGCACTCTTTTTTCAGCCACTCACTTTTCCACGACGGGGAGAGGGAGGGGGGAGCGATAATCAGTAACTGAGAACTTTGTTTTTCTGTTTTGCAGATATGCATTGGTAGTATTGTACCGGTTCCCTAGTCTGCTTACTTATGCGTTTCCCTCACATCATGTCACTTTCGCAGTGGGCGACTTTGGGGGTGCCTTTACCATGCCGTTTATGATGTGGCCCACCTAATCGGCTTTGCTCCAGGAAATGAGCTTTCTTTGGCAGTTTGACTGAGCTGTCTCACAGCGTATTTGCTGTTTGGGGGAACTTTCCAACTCCTTGATTCATTTTCCTACATTATGACGTTGAGAAGGTGGTTGAACGTCAAGTGCACGGCGAATCTTAAAAAGATTGATCATCATTGAGTGCTTAACTCCTTTATCCTTTTCAGTGAGCGTCCCTGCTAAAATGATAAGAGAGGGTCAGGTGTGAGTTATACCCTGGCAAATGCCGAATAACCACGGCCGGAGTGCGCCATACACATCAAGTTTTTGTTCTTAATCCACTCGAATTTGTTCCTTATACCCATGGATACCTTGGTAACTTGGAAGTTAACACCGGCTTGGGTCAGCTCCTGATTTCGCCCAAACAAAATCTGCCCGGGAAGTGGATCGAATGTGGTTTTATCGGTGTTATATTAATTAAAGGGGGGGGGGGGGTGGGTAGGGAGGGGTAACTTGTTGCGTGCGGTGACATGCCTCTACAGGGCGAGCGTGTCAATAATGTACCATACGTTACACGTAATCATGTATAACCTTGTGAAGCTAATTTACTGTTCAATATTCATGTAAAGGCTGGTTATTGTCCACCATTCGACAAGTTGCCCCCCCCCCCCCTCTCCTCCTTTGCCCTCACTATTTGAAGGTTTGTACATTGACAAGAAAACTTCAAAGCTACGATAAACCTAGAATGGAACAGTCATGAGCTGCTGATTATCACTCCCATAACTTATAATTTCTGGTCCCATAAATTATAATTTCTGGTCCACTGACGTTTTGACCTTACGTAATCCCTCGATGATCCGCTAACCAACTGCTCACAACTATCCCCTTCTGCTTTTTCTGCGTGTGATTTTTTTTGATTTGGAAATTAAATGGCTGCACTGTGCAAACTCTCGTTTTTATACTGTTTGTTTGAATACTCACATTGTTTTGATTGCTTTATATGGGCAGGATTTGGACAGTTGGCTGAAAGCGCTGCGGAAACTGTTGATTTTTGGCCTCCTCTTTGCACAGAGCCAATCCATGTGCATTCAATATTTTTGTCATTCTAAATGTGTTTCGTATCCGTCAAACCACCTGAAAGGCACGGGGCTCGGTTGTTCTGGGCAGGGTTTGATCCCTTTGTCATGTGTGTGATAACGGCGCCATTTACCATTGACCCTTTCTGGTACCAGTTCAGAGTTCACACAATTCACGGAATTCAACTTCTGTACGGGAGGCGGACTCCCGAATAGGAGATTCCTTCAATGTGATCGTTTTTGACCCTATCGTACCGTTTATGAACATGAACAGAGCGCCAGTTAGAACTCCGTACCCCCCCCCCCCTCTCACTTGCCTTAATGATTTCGCGGCGTCGCATTGCGGCTAATTTTCGCCGCGCGCGTCGTTCTACCTTCGGTTCGTTTCATCATTATCTTTTGGTAGCGGCGATCCGTTGCGTGGTCGTTGGTGTTTTTTTCTTAGTTGCGATCACTTTCGCCCAACGATCGATCGTTCGGTGTTTCGTTCGTGTTTCGAGGCGCAGCAACGTCAGCCCCTTGCTGTGGTCCCAACAAGACCATTCTATCATTATATCACAGTTGTGGTAGCTTTTTGGTTTTTTTCGGTGGCTCAGAGCTTCCGCGGGGAAGGGGGGGGGGGTGCTACCTATCGTCCACTTTCTCAAGGTGATGGCCTGTACGAGCTAGAGTTCTTCCATGCGTGTACATTGGCGGGTTCCTTGTCTGAGCCACAATGGCTCCCTGGGCGGATAGTCCGGTTCCCGAAGGTAGGGTCTTGTGAGGTATTTTAAAAGGTTCTGGGAGTGAAACATCGATCCAGCACAGGAATGAGGGCTCGAGTTCCTGTGCTGGGTTGCATGTTCCACCAACTCCAGCTACTATAATATGCTGTGACTGGGATCTTATCAAAGTGTGGTCTAGGGTGTTACTGTATGGAGGAATCTCTTGAATGCCTGTTAATCATGTTTTACGCTCAGCATATAAAACAGTTGATACGCTCAGCATATAACACATATGATGTAGTTATAGGATACAATCTGTAATCTGCAGCGTCCCATTCTCCAAAGTTTTTCCTCGAAAGAGCTCGTATTCCAGGACCAATTTTCCCAGTCGTGGACTGAATTAATCTCTGACCCTCTCATTTTTCTCCTGAGTTTCTTATCACGGTCACTACGAATTCGAAAAGCTCGCGTTCTTCGTAGCATCTGCTTTTTGCTTCATTATCAGTTACTCCCCGTTACATCTCGAACTAAACTGAACTCTTCCATGACACTTTTCTGATCGATTATTGATCCTGTTTATCGATGACTCTTATCCACCGTACCTGATTACTATCGCACTATTCGTCACTCGATATTCGATCGATTTCTTCGAACTGATTCTGATCATTTTCGCAGTCCAACATCGTGCTGACGATCAGTAACAAACATCGTGTAGAGCAGAAGAAGGAATTAGTTGGCTGCAACGTCATCTGGAGAGAGTCGTATCATCGTCGAGTCGCTGCTGCTATGAGCACTCAAGTCACCGCCATCTCACCACCGCCACTTTTGCCACCTCAACCACCGCTGCCAAGTAGTGGATCCTCATCGGCGTCGTCGTCGATCGGTCAGTTGGTCGCCAACGGTGGCGACGTGTACATGACGCCAGCCGTAGATGGTGGCAGCGTCAGCAATGGTGCCGCAAGTGCCTCATCTGACGGTGGTGGTGATTCTGGCGAAGACATCGGACCATTATCACGTGATCGTTGCAATACTTGGCCGATGCGACGGCCACAGTTGGATGTGAATGCTCAGACGAGTCCGTTGATACATGAACAGATACCAGAGGAGGACGGAGAGTGAGTAGTTATTTGATGCTTCGGAACGGTCAGGAATTGGACTCGGAATCCGAGGCTCTTGACCGTACAGAAACCTCACAATTCCACACAATCAATAACTATTTTCTTTTAATGTGGGAGCTCTCCTTCATAATTTTCAGCTTTTTGAACGGCTTACGTTCCATGTTTGACTCACAGTTCCGCTTTTTAAAAGGCTCATTGTCCTGTTATTTCAGCACTGGTTCTTCCCTACTTTTCGTAAAAATTTTATTCAGTCGTGTAGATGACCTCTGATGGGCCCCGCCCACTTGCTAAGCTCCGCCCACGGCGACTTTTGTGCGTTTGCTGTGTTCGTTTGTGCTGTTTCAATTGTAAGCCTATTAAAGCGGAATTTTTTTGGCATAATCAAATGCAACGTTGTAATCAACTTGCCATGTGAGCGCAAAGTCTTTAATTCGCAAAATCAGCTTGCAATTAATGAGTGAGTAAGTGTGCTGCTATTGCTGCTGCTCCTGCTGCTGCTGTTGTCGTACCCATCCGTAGGCTAGCAGCGAAGAGAGGCCTTTTCTCGCGGCGTGTGTGGCGCGGTAAACAATTTATAGGGACTGATAACGTCGTCCCTGGGGAAGTAGTTACGGAGTAGTCGACGAAGGGGGCGTGGAACGTTTCCCTCGCCTTCTTGTCGTCGTCTGTCGACTTTACTCCTTTTGATGCTTACAAATTGTCCATAGAGAGGACGAGCTTATTCAGTACTTCTTAAATTGGTCCCATATAATTTCTTTTAGGTAAGGCAGGTCGTTCGGGTACCTCAAAGAGTTCATTTCAATATTTTTGGCTTGATTTCTTTTCTCCACCCTTGTAATGTTCTCTCTATTTCCAGGCTCTACGACAGCGCAGAAAACCTGAACGGCAGGCTGGGCGCGAATTCAGCGGCCTCGACGGGCCTTTTGCACAGTCCCGATGGCAACAACACTTTCTCACCTGGGTAAGAGCAACCTCGCTTAATTTAAGCTGATCGATAACGATCAATATATCGATTTTCAGCAGTTGTAATATGTCGTCACCGGGTGTGAACGAGCAAAACGGTGGACAGACGGGAATGAACGATTCGATGGATGGTGGAGTGGGTGGTGGTGGTGGTGGTGTGTCGAAGAAGTCGACTACCCGTCGAAATGCTTGGGGCAATCTCAGCTATGCCGATCTGATCACCCAGGCCATTATGCAAAGCCCAGAAAAACGACTGACGCTCTCACAAGGTGGGTGACGTCATCCGTGCTTTTTCTCGAATTTGCGATCATATTTCCCATTGAAGACATATTGAAATGAAAAGTGGCTGGCTGGCTGGGGCTGTGGCGCATTAGCCAATAAGGAAGTCGCCGTCGTCGTCGGCATGGCGAACGGAAAAACAAACGAGTGGAGTGTAGTAGAGTAACGCGCGATAATTGGCTTCAATGCACTTGGGATGATGGGGCCATATAGAGAGCACAACCCAGTGATTCAGATCTACGTTTTGATAGGCTTATGACGGGAATCATTCAGGGGTAATGTCCAGACAGTACGTGGGCATTATAAGATTCCATCATGTGGAACGTCTTGTGGACGTCATGGACGGCGAATTATGAATGCATGCGCGTAGCGGGGGAAAGGGTGGGATTATGGCGGATCAAAAACAACTGCGAGGTTTCTTATTAAGGATCAGGATCTGCTGTCGTAGGTAGCTCAATATTAGAAGTTTATAATAGAAGGGTTGTGTTTGTGTAGGGTAGAGAAGCGGACACAGACCCGGAGGGAACGTAAAGGGTCAGGGGAGATTACTGTTAGATTTAAGAGGGAAGTGGGCAGGTTGAAATCGACTGGGAAGGACGGTTATGGGAAGGGGGCAGAGATAGGAAGCACTTTCTCAATTCTGACTCGGAGGTCACCCAAACAGTCCCTCCACCATGGAGTAGCCCAACCCACGGTTTGTTTGGTAGAGAAACGGACTCAGACCTAGAGAGATTGGGCCACACGGCAATTGAACAACCTTAGGCATATTCACAGATCGGCCGTCGTTTTGCGCATGTTAAAAATGCCTATCGATTATTCCGCGCGCGAAATCAATTTGTATTTTAAAGTACACTAAGCAGTGAAATGCAGCTACTAGTAAAAACAACTTATGCATATTTATTATTTATTAACCAGGAGGTCTATAGCGCTTTTTTAATTTTTCATTTTTTATTTATTCGAAATGTACTCACAAGAGTAAGCTCAGAGGAGGCGTTACCTCAATATAACCCAATTTTTCAATATTTTTTCTTTCACTTTTTAGCTCTTCTGATTTTTCGTCACAGTTTTCTCCTTTCACTTGAGCTTCTAGATAGATTTTCATTTATCTACTTTTCCGGTGCTGTAGTACTTTTGCGGTGGGGGAGGGGGGCAATTTGTTTGGTAGTAGCATGTTTTCACATGGCTAAGCTGTCAATAACGTGCCGTAGATGCCATGTGTACATGTGTGCTCTTGTAAAACTGATATTATTGTCCTAGAATAATGTAAAAACGTGTGATAGTTAATATCCAACATGTTGCCCACCCCCCTGCCTTTACAACACCAGTTTTTCCTTATGGTATACTGAGTTAGCGTGATTCATGCGCTGAGCTTGATTCTGGAGATTTTTCTGTTTTATTTTTACATGCAGACTGGTTTTGTCCAATGAAAGCGATCGATTTCTATCCAATGGATAGCCATTTAGAGCCACGTGGTTTTCGATTTTGTAAGCTTTTTGAGCAGCGTATCCAGCAGGCATGCACTGCTTGATGATTAATTTGCGTGGAATTAATTTTTTTCATAAAATCGATTACCAGGTGGTGGCTTGGGAGTTCATGTCGTTCATGATTCTTTTGCACATAACAGCTGTTCTCAGACGAGCTTTTTTCTTACCACGTTATGCACTGAACAGCTGTTGTTCACAGCACAGCGGGAGCGCTCGTTTTTTCTCAGTTTTTTTTCTCACTGAAAAAGTCAAAATGCAGGGATGATGAAGTTGTCACATGCGTTCTGAACATTCTGAATCGATAAGCGATTTGCTGATCCGCATTGATGGATTACACCATTTGATGAGGTTTTTCAGTTGTTTTATGTGGGATCACACAAAAATTGACATATGTATCTTACTGCTATGGGGGGCTATTTGATGTAACTCTCGAGACTATTTTTTTCGAAGCCTTCCTAAAAGTGGTTAGAAATTTTTTATAGCACAGAGGAAGTGTGGTGGGCTCTTAGGTGATAAGTGCGAAGGCTCTGTGAGCTTGTTACGTGCCTCTTAGGCATTTCAGTAATAAAAGGTGCTAACACCATTACTTCATTGACGCTTGCCTGTATTTCTGCCTACAAAGAAGTTTGAACACTCGCGATACTGTTATAACCCTCCATTCATACTCTGCGACGCGACTGGCACATCTGCGTCGCAGGCGTTAGAGTGTGTAGACTTATGTTCCAATTTTCGCGCGACCGCACGCCGCGAGCGGTGCCGCGGGTTTCTTCATGTGTGGTGCCTACATTGCAGCACTCCCTCTAGAAAGTTACTACAAGGATGCTGAGTTACGGGCAAAAGCTTCGGTGTCGGACGGGACTCGAACCCGCACCGCACCGGTTCGAGCCCCGTCTGATACCGAAGCTTTTGCTCATAACCCAGCATCCCTGTAGTAACTTTTGCATCGCGATCTGCGGCGATAAACAGCAGTTATCAAAAATCAAAATTGTCAAAACTCCTTCTAGAGTTTTACGCCCGAATTAATTATTTCTCAATTAGGATTGTTATATTGTAATGCTATAGTTTCTTTTACTTTTTATTTTACTATTTTTGTCTTTTTAAGGCACAAAAATTATTGTTTCTAGACATTGATGACATAAACTGCTAGTTCTTAAAGGGCTTCTATTTTACCAGACCCTTGCGTCTTGAGCGGAATTCCAACCGACCGCGGCAAGTTGTGCTGATGGCGCGGCAAGTGCGACGTCGCAAAGCGAAAATTCGACATAAGTCCATAAACCGCAAGCCTCGCCATCAAACACGCTGGCATACTTTGGCGTAAGCCGGGACTCGGAACAGGCGATTCAGTGTACTAATGTGCAGTGAGCGGCAAATTTAGCGCTCACGACGGTGTATCATGACCGTATGCTATGAAATTGAGGTAGTGCTTCCGCAGACTTTGTGGATGTTTTTTCTCGTGTCGCAAAGTATGAACGCAGCTAGTGTGACCAAGATACACGCTACCGTATCCTGTCCAGTATTCGTAAAACGGTTGTGCGTGTGTCGACCATGATTACATCTATTACCCTCATTAAAGGGTGTACGCTTGCTATTCTCCATGGATTTTCGAATCTTTTACAGCTGACTTATTATGAAAACAAAATAAAGTTCAGCAGTCAAGGTGTATCCGATGATGTCCTTGTCAGCCGTCAGTAAAGCGTCGTTCGCGAAGAAATGAGAAGACCACCTGTCAGTACTATTTCAGACAGGTTTTCGAAAGAGAAGTATCAAATTCAAGTTTTTGAAGTGAATTATTTTTTGAAAATTGTCAAATGCAAAGGCCTTCTTCAACTCAATCAGATTTGGCTTTTTTTCCGCATTTTACCCTCCTTCACATTGGTCGGCAATGTTACCTGTGCCGTTACTGATTGAAACAAAGCTTTATATTTCCCTTTATTGATACGCCGCAACGTTTTTTGATCTTTTTAGTTGCATTCTCTTGACCTGTTATATTTAACTATAAACAAGCCACAGGTATTATGCTAAAACTAGTTTTCGATTATGTCATAGCTATAGGCATAATGGAACGGGTTACTGTACACATTTTAAAGAACTGCTTGATAACCTTTTCAACTCATAATCTAAGCAAGTGAAGCATTCATGTTGAACATCTTGTTGCACCTGCTGAACCTCTAACTCGGGATAAATATACCAAAAATTAGCTGTCCGAAATACTAATTAAAAAAATAGGGCGGCCAGCTAGCTTGCGATTCTGCGATTTTGCGGCGTCGCACTTTCGCACGCGAAGTTGCGGCACTGCACAATCTCGAGGTCGTAGAATCGTGTGCGAAGGTGCAACGCTGCAAAATCGCCAAATCGCACAGTCGCAAAGTCTGACGGTGGCGTAAGTGTATGCCAAGCGGAAGGTATGCCAAAGAATTCTTATAGTTAAACGTAAACGCAG
The DNA here is from genome assembly GCA_963978905.1 of Trichostrongylus colubriformis. Classification (NCBI taxonomy): domain Eukaryota; kingdom Metazoa; phylum Nematoda; class Chromadorea; order Rhabditida; family Trichostrongylidae; genus Trichostrongylus; species Trichostrongylus colubriformis. The sequence goes on from OZ022260.1 coordinate 4,645,847, forward strand.
GTGTTCACCATCTCTACTGCTCTGTTCTACCTCATGCTGTGAGCTAACCTTTTTTGCTTCCCATTGAGATATGATGAAGCTCAGCTGCATTTATACTTTGCGACGCGTTTTGTTACGTATAGCAGCGGACACGCACGCGGTCTTCGCAAGCAATATATTGGTCGGCTGTCACACAGGCTCTCTGGCTCCCGTCAGCGGTTATCCTTCTTTCGAGCATCAGTTCATTTCAAAATAGTATTGATATCAATGACCAATTGGGCGGTGGCACCATTAACTGCCACTTTTTGCAGTGATTCATTGATCGTTATCGATTTTTCTTTGTTTCCAAAAAGGGCTGTCCACCGAGGAAGCTTATGTCCTCCAAAAATCTTATTTCTCGGACTCCAGTTTTTTCTTATAGTTTTTCTGAACTCGAAGGAGAATTTTAGCGTAAAAATTGTGTCCGATAGCTATGAGGCAACTTATCCAGATTCCAATCATTATCGATTTTTCAGTCTATGAATGGATGGTGCAGAATGTGCCGTATTTCCGAGACAAGGGCGATTCTAATAGTTCGGCTGGTTGGAAGGTCAGTTAGTTAGTCCTCAATCGTTTCATAATACTACGACCTTTCTTTGAAAAAAAACCACACAAAATTCAAGTAATTTTTATATTTTCATTAACTTTGGTTTTCTTTGAGCTTTCTGGCTATCTCAGATTACCACCTCATCGATATGTTTTCGAGGTATTTTCTTTGTTTGCTCTGGAATTTGTTTGTTTGCTGCTTTTTCTGGAAAGGTGATGGTTATATTTCTGTTGACACAGTCTCTCTCACGGTTTCTTGTGTGGTTATGGTGTTTTTGCTGGGTGTTTTCACGGAAGACAGCTAGCTTCCCCCCCCCCCCGTCACAACCCGGGTGAGAGGAGTGATTGGGTCAGAGTGAGGAGAGTTGAGGAAATCGTCGACGTCACCTCTACCGCGGCTGCATCGCATCAGACCCGGTCACGTTTTTATGTGACTGTTTTGCCATATGGTAGTCTTCTTTGTCCGATGGGGGTGGCAAACGAAAAATGGCTCCTCCATCGTGCTGTCACTGGGTTTGTGAGGATCGCTGACAAAGCAACAGGAAATGACTGGGTGAGGAACAGACTCCAGGGGTGCTGAATAGCGAGGTGGGGGGTTGGGACTGGCTCGAGGTAAGGGTGAGCTCCGGTATGGTAAACTCAGACGTTGACGAGATATTTCCACACGGCTCACACTACTTGAAAATACTTCCATTTCAAGCAATCTTAGAGGTGGTTTTATAATTTATACCTGCTCATTACCTAGCCTCAGGGTTACAAGGGGGTCAAGCAGAAGGTTAGGGTTTTCGAACTCCACAAGATGAAGGTCTCATGAATTAAATTCTTGCCAGTAGTAACCCCTTCCGTGCTTAATGCAAATAAGAGATGTTTCGGCTGCTGTTGTGAGTGAGAATCTTGAATAACCTTCGAAATCAACTCCGCTGTGGTTGAGCAAAGCTCCCATACGGCCTCTTAGCCGCTGATTCAAATAGAAAATTCCTGCCAAATTCGCACTGAATGCCGTCTTCTCACGGAGCTCCTACCGGCTAGGTTTCATCTCTACTGAAGATCGTCGGACCTTTTTTTTGATGTCCCATAACCAGAGCAAAGGTGTGGAACCCAACACTACCACTTAAGTTGTGAAGAACCACCCATCGAAAAGCTTGTCAATCACATGTAGCCCTCCAATGCATGGCGCATTCTAGATAAATCGATTCCAACCGGGAAGGTTGCCTTTCCAATACAGTCTGGACCACCATCTTACTGAAAAATTCTCAGGCATTTGTTTACCCAAATGTATCTCAAGTGTACTGCTTGCGGGCTGAAATTGAACCCGGAAGGGGGTGTAATTTCAGTTTGTTGTGCTCAACGTCTCACTAGCCACATTCATATGTTTACTTTGCAATTATTTTGGTACCACCACGAATTCTAATGTGTTCTAACACCGCGTGTGCGTGTGGACGCACCGTTGCTCTGTAAACAACGATCAACATAGGACAGATTTCATTGAAAATTGGTAAAGTTGCAACATATTTCCCATATTTTTGATGCGGCGCATTGCCTCATTCAGGTGGGTCTATTGTGGTTCCCGTGGTAGTAGAACCAATGGCTACTCGTTTTCCCTGTCGATGAATGAAGGGGCTTTGTTCAGGCCGTCAGGCCATGACGCGCGCCCGTGCGCGTTCTTTGTGTCTCGGCCGTAGTTCTTTCTTTCATTGTTGCCGGCCTGGTAGGGGGGAGGGTTTTGTTATTTTCCTAGCCATACTTTTTGTGTCTGGCTGTCTCCACCATAACCGCGCACTGTCGTCGTACGGAAGTTCTGTGCTGGTGAACGAGGGACTCGTTTTCTAGCGACTGAACGCTGTTCCTTCGAGGTAACGGTGGAGGTGCATATGGGAAACTGGAGGCGCATGAGAGTGTTCCACACGGGAACGACTCGTTGAAAACTTTGCCCCTCGCGGGTGATTGGAACATTTGAACCGATCAGAAATGCTGATTACGTCGGAATTGGATGCTGTACACTTGAGGGGGGACAACAGCAAAGCATTGATGGCCTCAGGTGCTGAGGTGTTAATAAACAGCACAGTTGCGTTCTAATCGTGTAACGTAGGGCGCAGTGAATTGCGCCCGGAATTAAGCATTTTTTTTCGAATTTCAACACTCAAATTACGGTAGTTCTGTGAAACGGCTCCTATAGGAGCTCCTTAGAGAGACTAGCGCAATTTTACGAAAATTACAGTGCTTTGAGCTTCGTTTAAATCAACTGATGGAATCGGTATTGTTCCTCATGTGAGAATTGCATGGTTTTGAAGACTCAATGGCGCCTTTTTGCGAAAATGTTTGATCACTGGTGCCATACCTATTCAAGGATAATGTTGCGTTTGATTTGAAATAATCTCTAATTTTTTTCTACCGGAAGTATTTGAAATGGAATTTGTGGGGCAAATTCAGAAAAGGCTTTGTGCCACTAGTTTTTCCAGAAGTTTCTGCTAGAACTTGAGATCGTTTTTTAGTATAGCAGCACTGGGAAATGCTTGGCTGAATCCACAATTTGGAAATCTAGGAACTCTTTGTGAGCCAATGGGAACGTCTAGGAATCGTTTATTAACTGAAAATATTCCACGGGGTCATAATCAAGGTTGTTCATTGTAATTCATGCCATTGTGCGAACGTTACGGAGGGTCAGCGGCTATGCATGGCGCAGCCTGAAAGTCACAAGGCATCCGTTATAATGGTTGTCGTTTAACCACCCATTATGACTTTCATCCAGCCGCTCTATGAACTCATAAATGCGCCACATTTCCGTTTCCGACGGCACTACTCCGTCTAGACATAATCGGTACCAGTTTTATGGAGAGTTTCCGTTGGGCTGCAGTTGTGGCAGTGTCTCACATGTAAATCTCCCGCTAGCGTCTTAACCAGCGATGGGGGATTTCGTGAAGGGTCAAAGAATAGCACGCAACATTTGGCGCACTGTCATTGAAAGAGGCTGACGGGCTGTGAGTGATGGCCAGATGTTCGCGACCTTTCACACGCCGTTCTTTTTCTTTTTCTTCTTCTTCCTTCTTGCCGCCTCCGAGGCTACCGCGGGAACGAAGGCTTAGGAAGAAATTTATGAACGGTTGAAAGGGGCTCTGGGAGTCTCGTAACCACAGTTTGAGGCCTCCCGGTGGTAAAGAACCCAGTAAGCCCAAATGCTATCGAATTGCCGAGGTCTGTATGGTCTGGACTGCGAGACCCTGCAATCATTGCTGCACTTCTGAGAGGAAAACACGGCATGGCGCATCCTTCGATGCGGTTATTGGGCTGAATAAAACCTGTAAAAAGTGATATTCTTATATGTATGTGGCTATCTGGGAAGAGCACTTGAGCCGTCAAGATAGCCTCGCAGGAGTAGTCCCTCAGTGGCTGCATGGCAGTACAATCGGCTTACCCAGCTCTGAGTGAGACTTCCAGTATACAGCTTGATTGGCTGTGGCTAACTAGCACTCAGTGAGATCCTGGACCCTGAACCCAACCTCAGAAAGTCATGGGAGGCGATTGCATCCTGTCAGTTGCGCTGAGAATCCAGAAAAGGACGAAATTCACGAGAGGGGAATACCACGATAGCATTTTGAATAGTCAGGTATCCAGGGTTCATGAACACTTCCGCAACATCCATATGCTGGTAACTTGTGGCTCGGGGGTGAGGTTCTGGAATCCCACATTCCTCTATGACCTCCTGTTTAGTAAAAGGAAACACCCCAAAGGCAAAGGGGTGATGAATGTCCTCTGGAAGCTCACCCCCGCGCTTAAAGGTCTACTGGTTGTAAGATCGCTGCTTCCGATCTAGGCGGCAACCAGCCCATCAGAAATCGGTCCCCCGTATCGAACGTAACTGGTTCAACGCTATAGGTAGCGTGAGAGCGAAATCGCTTGCGAAGCGGCTTAATGTCGCCGATTGTCGCTCGCTGACCGATGTTCCCATTTGAGCGCTAGATGTGTTAACGCCGCCGCCTCGTGTCTTTCTCCCCTACTTGACGCCCTTAGTTGCGGATCATTTGAGCGCAACGACGACGACCTTCGATAAAGGTGATCGCGACCGACGAACGGCGAAGAATGGCTATTGCTGGTCATTTATGGATAGCTGCAGAGTTTCGGGATAAATCTGACATTAGTAAAGCTTGATTGTTCTAAGAAACTTAGGCTTGGGAGTTCAACCGCTAGAAAATATGCAGAATTAACTATTTTACATAATTTTGAAGGAGGGCTGTGAGTTTGGTCGCGTACCTTCATTGTAGTAGTTCCAGTAACCAGGAATTCAATCACTACCAGGAAAACGTCAAGGAAATACAAGTACGGCGTATTCCAAGAGAGTGGTGTTTGACTATTTGACCACCGAGAGAGTCACATAATCTTCAAAAAACCCCTCTCCGCCTGGTGATTAATCCGTAGTTGCAGTGAAAGGCTTTAAAATTTGCTAAAATCACAAGCAACGCACTTTCACAGAAAAATGCGATAAATTTCGTACTCACGCATTTTGCAGAAAAAGCATGTTATCAGAGAAAGATTGTCATCGCCACCGTAACCAATATCGTTCATGTAATATTTCCGTATCATAGATTTTAAAAATTTTTATGTATACTGGTCTGTGGGAGGGGAGGGGGGTTCAATGTGTGTCGTGGGCTTGTATTTCAGTTTTGTGAGGAAGTCGATTTTATTTTTTTTCTGAGCGATCTGTCCACAAATTCTGAATCTTTCGATCGATTATCGATTCTTCATCTCCACTTCCTGATCCGTTCGTTTTTTTCATTCATTCCTTCGTCAGAAACATTTGCTCCTTTTTATCTAGGGTAGTTTTTCAAATGGTTCACTGTCGGACCTGGTCCATGTCCTATGTGACTCCTTGAATTTCAATGCATTTGACCACATTTCGGTCCTTGACCCTCCCAGCTTCAAGAGGGTATCAAGACGAGCTGCTGCTGCTGCATCACCACAGCACCAGCAGGCACAAGCAAATACCTGCAGTACGCGGGTTCGCCGGGCCGTGGCGGCCTGGGCCAGCCGTCCGGTCAGTCACCTTTGAGCTTTCCTTCGAACGGCGTTCATTTGGACGAGGCTTGCTCGATGCGAAACGCTCTCACCCGTTCGCGCGCTGTCTCGCACCGTAGCGCTCGTGCGGTGTCCACTCAACATTCGGGAGGTTTTTCTCGCGGAAAAGGCTGCTTCATCACCACCACACCGCGAAATTGCGCTTCACATCGAAAATCCTTCACAAAATAGTGGCAGAAGAGAACAGACGATTGCGGCGCGTTACTATCGAAGGAGGTTGATGGGTTTGTCGGTCAGTAACTATGATACGCATTGTCTTAAGGGAAGTTATGGAGCAATGGAAACCAACGAGGGTGCTGAGGTCAAGGGTCGGGGTTCAGTGGTCGACCAGAAGGTCCTTGACTGAACAAAGTGACCCTTGCCAGCCTGGGAGAGAATTCGATCAAGAGCAGTAATTTGGGAAGGACCTCCCAAGCTGGTTTTTGTGCAGGCACTTTAGAAACGTTGTGTAACCGGTGGCCAAGCGCAGTGTTCCAGTAACAGAGCAGTTTTGGGACCGGTTTGGGGATTATGCACCTGGACGGTTCTCTGTCAGAGTTCCCACGGGTCACTAGCCCCCAAAGTAAGCCTGGTCGCCCATGGCGGTATTGATATTGGAAGTATTGTATGGCAGTAGTTGTGAAGGAATCGAGAAAACGATATAGGGGCCTTATTTCCGCCTCACCGTATTAGGCCAATTGAGGAGGCCGGTGGTCATGAAACCAGCCCTTTAATTAGGAAGCCTCCGAAGCCTTCGGCTGTTCTATGGCGCTAAGTGCACCGTTCTTAATTTTGTCGTAAATCAATCTGTGCAGGACGTTTTACGGCCTGCTGCTTAGGCTCACAGGTGTGGCCTGAGTAAGCGAACGGGTTCTGTGGTGCGGGGTAGTGGGACGAGGTCGAACAGGGTCGTAAGGTGACTATGGCGCCAGCCGGCCGGTCAGTAGCGGTCGCAGCAGCATCGATCGCGTTGTGCTGCTGCAAAAAATGGCGGCGGACGAATGGACGACGGAACGTCGTTGGCGGACGCCTGCGTCTCTCGCGTCGCGCCGTCGCTTCGCCGTGCGTCCGCCAGTCTCAGCCCACCACACGCTGGCGCACATACACTCACACACACACACACTACACACACACACACTGCGGCACACAATCGACCGGGGCGTCGCGTTCGGTTTTTTGCCCGCCTGCTCATAACTCGCGTCGCGTCGCATTCGCCTCCTCCTCCTCGTCGTCATCATCTACCTCACGTCCCCTGCCCTCATCTACCTCATCCCCATCTACCTCGTGACTTCCATATCACCTCATTATCCTAGCCCCGTATTACTGCTACCACCATTTTGTCTTTCTTAATGGAGGCATCGGTGTCGTCATCGTCCGTGGACGATGACTTTGGCCCAGAGCCACGAGGTCGATGCTATACATGGCCAATGCAGCAGTTCGTCTTCGACCCATCGGCTACTGGGCAAAATCAAGACCATCAGCCACAACTGCATTCGTCAATGATTCGTGAACCAACGGTGGCTCACCTTCTGGCTGCCACCCCATCATCATCAACGGCGATGGGTAATCATCTGATGCCTCTTGGTATGTCTCTACCTCCCGGTATGTCCGCCGGTCATTCATTGCTACCTCCAAAGAAGAAACGTTGTCGTAAGAAGCCCAGTGATCAGTTAGCCCAAAAGAAACCCAACCCATGGGGTGAAGAATCGTATTCCGATCTCATCGCTAAAGCTCTTGAATCGGCCCCTGATGGACGGCTAAAGCTGAACGAGATTTATCAATGGTTTTCTGATAATGTTGCGTATTTTCGAGAACGATCTAGTCAAGAGGATGCTGCTGGTTGGAAGGTTGGTTCAGTCTAATTCTCTGTATTTTTTGAGTTTTCTTTCCTTTCATTGCTTTACATCCCTTCCGAAATTCTGTTCGTTCATTTCTGGCTGCCCCTCCTTTGTTTTTCTTGCTAAATTTGATTTTTCTGTTTTGATATCGATCCGTTTACATGCTTATCTCTCTCATGGTCGGCCTGGTCGGCAGAAGGTCAATAGAAGTGATTCTGCATGAACTTTCTCATGTTCCTTTGATATTTTTCTGATTACGATTGGTTTTGGACTGGGTTCGAGCCCTCGCTTCTCGATTTTCCTCTATCATTTGGTCCAGCGCCTTCTGTTCCGCAATTGGGGACCGTAGGGTCCCTGCTGTCACTCTCTCACACCCTCCTCTTCTGGTGACGGCCGCCGCTAACCCGACCACGACCACGTCGCTCCTCATCCGTCACCCGCACACAGCGAGCCCCCTCCTCATCAGCTGGTCATTTGTTATAATCCTCTAATAGCTGGCCGACGAACCCTTTTCCCGTTCGTAATGTGCCTACTGCTCTGCCACGTGATGTGGTGGGGTGGGGTGTGTGAGAAAAAAGCCTGCTGTTCCCTCATCTGAAAGACTGATGAGCTCACACCCAACGCGCATGTGTTGGTTGAGGGCTAATGGGGGAGGAGAATCGGCCATGAGCAGGGAAGGGGTTGTGCTGTGTCTTAAGAGCTCAGTGGCTTTGAAATTTCTGATTATTCTGTGGCATATCGCCAGTTATGGTCTGAAGGAGCTTAGAAGGGGTGGTACCAAGTACGATTGAGCCTAATGGCAAAGAAGTTTCCAGAAATTTCTTTTTTTTCGTTTTCATGTTGGAGTTCACCCCTTGAACTCCTGCAATAGACTTTTTCCTGCTCTTACCCTTTGAAAATTCACATGGGTTCCCTGATCCTACTTAAAACTAAGTCCGAATGCTCGGATAGAGCTCTGAGGTGATAGATCACGTTACAGCTGGGATGGGTGTCCCTCCCATGGAGTCCGCTTCATCCATAACCGGTATAAGAAAGAGCACAGAAGGCCCTGAGCTATCAGGAGCCCTACTAGCCGCATTCACCCAACCCTTTTCATTAAAACGTGGTGGAAACATGAATTAGAGTAGGTTTTTTTCAGGACTATCAATACCTAGAAAGGTTCGTTTTCGTCTTGTCATTGCCCATTTGGGAAATAGTGATGCCTGGACAGTCACCCGGTACCCTAATACACTGTCTGTGGATTTTTGCCCAACTCTGGTTCTACATAGGTGCCTTGATCCCAGGGCAGTGCTTCGTAGCTTTGAAATACTCTTCCCTTGTGCCCTGGCAGGATATCCCAAGCCCCAGTTGTCTGCTAGGGCTTCTAGGGTTCTAACCCTATCCTTCTGGGGTTATGATTAACTGATCCACAGTTGTCTTGTTTTTTCCACGGTTGTCCAGTAAGAGATTCCATTTGGGAGCTAGCGAGACCTACAAGTAATACGCGTATTTCCCGCCATGCCAGAAATCTCTTCCAATCCCTAGAGAATTCGAGCGCATTCAATATTGCATGCTGTTTGGATCTAATGAAAAAGAATCAGCTAAGGAAATACCGTACCCCTCCTCCCAAGTGGCGTTCATGAAGATTGATCTCATCGATCAACATCGATTACTTTACAAAGTGCCAGTCAAAGTTGCTTTGATCGTTAGCGAAGAAGCTGGTTTGCAACGGCGAGCGACGTTGCTTCTGCTACTGCTGCTACTACAGCGCTGCTACTTTTCCACGGCGGCGTGTGCGCTACGCGTTACTGCTCTAATCGGAAAACTAGTTCTGCGCCCCTTCGTCCTTTATTTCGCTATCGCGTACAATTTACGGTTATTGATTCGATTAGCGGAATTGATTAGATTGTGCTGCTGCTGCTGCTGGCTTCTTCCCCAAGCGAACGACAGATGGTGTCGATAAGGGGTACCGTTCATCGTTACCGTAGGCGACAAGCTGTCACACCGCGAACGGACCATTAGTAATCGTTCGATCGTCGTGGCCCGGACCATCATCGTTTTCCGATCGATACCGAGTGGTGGCGCTGGTCTCGGTCAGTCAGTCTCACCCAACCAACCAGCCGGACGGGCGCAGATCTCCCTCTCACGGGGGTCACACGATAACCTCGCACTATCGACGGCCATCTTGGTGGTAATAGGGGGGTTTGGACTGGACACTCCCGACTCATTGAATGACTCTCTACCTGGGGAAAATTTCAGCCCACGTAGGGCGGCGATACGTCACTGATAGTATTGTGGATCAGACGAGTGAAGCTTTTGTGAAAGCACAATTTCCGTTCCATGGCAGTGACAATCGTCACACGTGAGAATTTTGTAGCTTTCCGTTGCTATGGGGAAGGTGAATGAAAGGGGGGACGCCTACGGAGGAAGGAATTGTTAGGCGCGCGGGTGATGAAATATGAGGTGTGTTTTGACTGGCATGTCTAGCCAGGGTGTTAAATTTCCGCGCGAAAAAAAATTCAGAGAATCGGCTGATTGGGCTCGGAGTTTCTTGCGGTAACAGTTACGTGCTACGGTAAAGTTTACGGTAGCTCTGGACCTCAAGGAAATTCTCTCTGAAGTCTTCCTGGAAGGGCATTTTATATGCTTTCAGAAACAGGAAATTTTATAAAATTCACAGCGCCGACGTTAGTTTGGAGTTATGGATTCTCTCGCAGGGTTGAAACTCGGTGACAAGCCTGGATCCGTGGAAAAGGCTACAGTAACCTTTTCACTTCCTGGGCATAACTTTAGATGAGGCTGTGGAAGAGCCTATGGTGTTTAAATATGTCTATGTCCTTCAGAGCCGGTAAAGGTCAAAGGACGTTTCAGTTTTCGGGTTACTCCCTCTCTTTTCTCATGCTAGGAAAGGATGAAGCATCAGTACCGATCATCGACCATCCGTTCCACTCGTTCTATTCGGTTCCCGTTCGCTCATGTGGTCGGCGATGAGAGGAGCCAACGGCGACGGCGGCGTGTCGCCCTCCGCCTGCCACCGCGCCCGGTTGCCTGCCTGCTCTCTTCGCGCCGTTCGCCCCACCGCCGCATTGTCTATTCAGCATATAATGCCTCCGTAGGTTTGTCTATGTGTGTGTGTAGACGACGCGGAACGCGTGGCACGAACGGCTACGCCAAAGATCGCTGCTGGACAGCCGTTCTTCGGCTTTGGTCCCACGGATGAGAGGTTTCGAAAGGTTTTGATGTCCGGCTCGTCCGTCGAATAAGGGAAAAGCGTGAGAGATAGTTTTAGTGGTAATGAGCTGTGGCACGGGTGAAGACTTCCTGAGTGGGACTCATTTGATCTGGGGGTATCGTTCTGTCCAAAAATGGGACAAGAAGGAGCAGGTAAGGGGCGAAAAGGGTCCGAGGAGAGTCTCTCTGGCATTGGGATGTAGCTTGAAAGATTTCATGATGTTCTGTCAGTGGTCATTAGGTCTGATAGGTCGGACCACCAGGGAATTGGCCGTTACCAATCAGAATTTCATCATTTGATGACTGCACACTCCCAGGTGGCAGGTGTGTGCTTGTTCTTGAGCCTTGTCCCTCCCACATGGAAAGTGATTTGTATCCCCAGAAGTACGGTGATAATGCTTTTTCCTCATAACCTGCTATGGAAATGGGTGACTGACCCGTTTAATTTTCTGGGTAAGGCGGTAATTGATAGTTTTATGGCTTTACGACAGTCACGTCAAGGTGCTCAGGCTACCACGACGTCATTTTGTCTCAGGGCGTCACTAGACCTATTCTGAAGATTATCATGTGCGCTTTCTCAGATCCTGGCCACTGATCCCCATGGGAAAGCCGACTAAGCAGCTTAGGCCGCTTGAGCGGTTGAGGATCACGTTTCTTGTCTGGTGTCCTTCTACTTCGCAATCTCTTCCCTTCCCACTGTCCCTCACCGCCCTGCGTGATTTTTGGATTCACAAATTTGACTCGATTTGAATAGTGGGGTAATCTGTTGTGGGAGTACTAGTTGATGTATCATTTTATGAATGCGGAGAACGCAAATGAAGGGACGGCGACGGCGATGGCGACTGCCACGGCCAATCGACCAGAGGTCAGCCCGACGGACGATGGCCGTTCGCCTCGGACGCCGGGAACACTTCACACGCCGACCAGCTGTAGTCGGCACATGTGTGAAAAGAGGTAGAAGTGGCAGAATGGGAGAGGTTTCGGAAGCTTCCGGGAAGCTACCGTATCCCAACGGTGGGTTGAATAGGTTGGAGTGTGCTGGTAAAGTTAGAAGGGATTGAGAAAAATCACAGAAACTGTGATTTATGAGAGCTGCGATGGGCCACTGAAAGGTATTTATTAGTGAAGATAGAAGCTTCCAAGAGCCGCCCCTTATAAGGAATCCATGAAGGCTGTTCGGCATGTTGATGAGCAGGACGATGTCTCAGCAGGAAGCGCCGTCGTTTTTTCATTTTTTCTGGTTAATTGGCTTTCTAGCGATTTCCAAGTGATTCAGAAGTTTTGCAGACTAAATATTCTCAGCGACTAGTCATTAATATCATTCCTAGAAGGCCAGGAAAAGCACTTCTCATCTGAAACCATCTAGCTAGTAAACTATTAGTGCTGCTTCACTGTATTGTAGTCTAGCAGCTCTAACCCACTTCATATCAATCGTGCTGATTCTCTTTTCGAATGATAACTGATAAGAACCAAGTGTTCAATCGAATGCGAAGGTCCAGTAGTCCACAACAGGGGTTCTTATAAAAGTACCATGCCCGGCATTCCCCGAAGAAGCTGTTTGAGCTCGAATTTGTCCAATAAGAGTTCGTGAAGAATTTCGAAAGAAGGAGATCCTGCGAATTCTCCATCTAATGTACTATTCGAAGTGAGTTAGTGCCGTAAGGCCGCTGGCAGACTTTGCGATTTTGTGATTCTGCGATGCTGCGATGTCGCACTATCGCACGCGATACTATGACTGTGAGATTGTACAATACCGCAAGTTGCGTACGGAGCCGCGACACCGCAAAATCACAGAAACGCAGAATCGCAAACTCTGACGGCGGCCTAAGGGCTATTCAGCTTAAGGTCGAATGTGAGAAAATGGAAGGAAATAAGAAGGAAAAAACGGAGGAAAAAGGAACAGGGGATGCGCAAAAACGTTCAGAATAAGCAAATCCTACCGTCTTTTATTTAGTCATCACAGATCTGAAATAATAGGCTTGTCTTCTTTTCTAGGCCGATATAAGGATATTCATCATTTCTCCATTACATCTTGTTCCAGCTTTCATCGTTCGCTTGTCATGACGTACTCTTGGCTGAAGCCTCGAATACGCTCCCCATTAAATGGCTTCTGTCTCAGTTTGTTGCTTATTAGATCGTAAAGTATTGAATCCCGCACTTCCTGTCTATGTTTTACTTCTTATAGTAACTAAGTAGAGTAAATTTCCAAATCATCTTGAAACAGAAACCAGTAAATCCGGCTAGAAATCAATAAATCAATAATGCTACTTTCATAATCGTTTCAACCTCTTCTGCCTCGTAGAAAGTTTTATCCGTAACGGAATACACTTACGAAAAATGGAAAATTCAGAGATTTTCTTAGGACATGGTTATCTAAAAAGATTTATCAAATTTTCAAGATTCAAAAAAAAATTGGAAAAAATGGAAGCTTTGAAAAGTGGATCGAAAACCAAATTCAAGAAAAGTTCACCTGAACTCTTATCTAACATCTTTCGAATGAAATTAAATCTTTGTTATTTCAGAATTCAATTCGGCACAATCTATCGTTACATTCGCGTTTTATGCGTATCCAAAACGAAGGTGCCGGCAAGTCATCATGGTGGGTAATCAATCCCGACGCGAAACCGGGACGAAATCCGCGACGCGTACGTGCATCGACTTTGGACACCACCAGCAAGGTAAGAAGATATTCTTATTTCCCGAGCTTTTTTTTTCAAAAATCTCCGTTTTGTTATGTTTTATTTTACTTACGGTTCATTTATTAAAGTGGTCCTGTTGACCCGAAGGTTCTACAGTTGGTCCATCAATCGATTTATTGATTGGTTCGTGGCCAATGTGGTCTCATTCCGTTGTTCCTCATCCTATTCGGGCACGTTTTCGTAATGCAGAATGGAAATAGTATGGGTGATTAATGACACTGAGCTCAATCGTGTGTTTTTGTATTATTAAAATCGATATTTTCCCATTTAATATTATTCCACTGATTCCGTGCGATTACGAAGATTACCATATTTAGTGATAGCATGACGTCACTCTTATCTCCCCATGTTTTTAGTACGTTTTCAAGCCGATTATTCAGAGGATCATACCCTAGTCATCAAAGAACTGCGGTGCTGTGAATCAGTCCTTACCAGGGTAATCTTTGCTTTAGCACGCACGATTAGTAAAAAAAATTGCCAGCGGCGGTGTTTTTTCTTGACGTTGAATTTGTCGCGTATTTGCATAAAAAATGGCGGCCGAACGTAAACGTGAACGTGAACGGCTGGGTGGCTGTGCCTTGAGGCGTCACAAGGCAGCCCCACATGTGTCAGGCGGTGGGAACACTTATAATGCAGTAAAGCCGTCAGAGGCTGACAGCTGTCATGACCAGTATAATTTTTACCGCTCAGAAACAGCCTCTGAATGAGAGTTGCCGAGAGCAAAGCAATTGAAAGAATCAGGGAAAGTCCGGAAGGATCGATACGTATTTTTTGTGCAGTGCGCTTGTAATCAGGCTGGTAAGACGCCAAGTTAACAGTACGGCTTTAAGCTCCGTCTGGTAAGTAGTTAGGTTATTTGAAGCGCGAAACGGGGTACCGGTTGGATCTGTGCGCTTGAATGAACGTCGTGTGCAGCGTAGCCAGCTAGAATGGCCCTCACAGTAATCCGTCATTGGTCGATCGAGAACAATGCGGCCACGACGACGGGGTGCCGGCGTTCCACTCAGCGGGAGTTTTTTTCCATTGGGTTGCAGTTGTTGATAGGGATTTTACTGATAGTCAGATACTCGATGGGACCTTGGAGTTGGATTTGAATTCGAATTTTCAAGAAGCTTTATGAAAAAGATATGTGTCGGTTCGAGTTTTCTAAAAGAAATTCGCCGTTTGAAGCGGCTTTCAGTTTCAAAAATTTCCCGTTTCAGGCCACTCTGAGCAAGAAACTGAAAGGCGCTCGAAAACGAATCCATGACATTCGAGGCGGTTTGCATAGCGGCGTTTCAAGTTTGGCTGGATCGCAGGTAAATAATTTTCCTGGAAATCAATACCAATCAATACTGTCCGACCACTAGCCAATTATCGTGTATTTCCAGGCATCTGTTATGTCACATGACATCTATGGCGAAGAAGATGCAATGCATGCGTCTTTTGACTCGATGTTTCGGTAGGTTTTTTTTTCGCGTTGAGGACGAGTTCGCCATGAAGTGACGAACAACTCGTCCATGTCTCACAAGTATCTGTCCTTATTTTTGAATGCCTTCAGTCCCAGGACCCAGTCAAATCTGTCGGTACCTAGTTCATCCACTCGTGTCTCGCCCTCAATGGAACATCCATTTGATGACTTCGACTTTCCCAGCTGGGTGAATGATGCTGCCGCAGCGTCCACGGCTGCTGCAAACGCTGCTGCAAACGCCTCCAATCATGCACCGATCCCTACGGATATTTTGGATCGAACCGACCAGGTACAGTATTTTTTAAATGATTCTTTATTCAGATGAGGTTGCATGTAGTCATTTATAAAAGTAGTGTCCGCATCACGTGAAAATCCCGCGACAGTTGGGCGCTTCGTGAAGCATTGTTAGTTTTACCTGTGGAAACATGTTGATAGGGAAATTTTTATGTTCCTTCGTAAATTTCTGTCCGCTTACTGAGTCACAATAGAATTCCCATGTTTGTACTTTTGGGTTGGTTGCTTCGCAGCCGCGCGCCTATTAGTCACGTAATTTTACGTGATCCGTGTACCTTTACCGTGGATTATACTGTGACCAGTATTTTGACTTTCCAAAGCAGTATTTTTGGTTTTATTTTTTTGGATTTGGTTTTTTTGGATTGGATAAGTATCCGTTTTCTAGATGCGAATCGATTCGTGTCGAGCAATGATGAATGGTGTCAAGCAAGAACCCAAGCAGATCAAGGTAATTGTTTTTTTTTTTGTGATTTTGCGTTTTTCTCTTGTATTTTCTGTATCTCTGCACGCTCTCAGTTCACTGTGCTCTTTCGTTCATTACTATGCTATTGTTTTTGATTGCGACTAGTCGTGCGTAGCCGTTCATTGAGTGAGGGTACCAATTACCGTGAAACTAATTACTATCGCGTTCTTTGTTTGTGAAGAAGGCTGTGAGAGTGAATGGGATGGTTGGCCTTTTGTAGCGAGGTGAGGCTAAACACATCATGAGTATAGTAGGCGGGACATTTCAGAGTGCGGCGCGGTTTACTCAATGAGTTATTAATCAATAATTATTATTTAGAATGAATCGCCTGGTGTTCAACCGCCTTCTTACCTCGAATTGAGCAGTGTCCGTAATCACTCTCAACTACAGAATCCTCTATTGCGATCACAGTTGGCTTCGGTCAAATTCCAGTCATCTGGGTAAGTGTGAGCACCTAATTCTTTTTCTGGTTGTGCTACTTGTGGGACAGTTACGCGTGCGGTCGCGTGGCGGCTGAATTGGATTTTGACATGAGGTACTGAAGAGGAACGCTGCTTAAAGGAAGTGCCATTGCATTAGTGATCCATTATGCGCGTGAGTTTGAATACTAAGTTGTGAAATGATCAGCAAATAATTCCTGGTGAGGAAGGGCCTGATGCATTAGTGACACGCTGCTACGCGACCGCACCCACCAGTGATTTATCTGGCTGACTATGTTTGCGTTTTCGTGTCATGTTATCATTCATTTTAGGCTTCCGCTGTCCTATCAGACGTACTCGCCTTGGCCCAGTGCACATCATGGCGGTCATCTGTTGCCTCCATCATCGTGCGCTGCAGTAGCGCAAGCAAATTCAGTCGCTGCTGCTTCTGCGTTGCCGTCCGACCTCGAAAGTCTTACACTGCCCGATCAACCACTTATGGATTTTGAAGTCGAATCACTGTTACGACACGAACTGTCTCAAACCTCTGATCATCGCCTCAATTTCGACAATCTCTGAGTGCCGTGCACTTCTTCCAATCGTATCCACACACTTTTACACACACGCCTACACAAGCCTATCATCACGTATCTATACACACGAATTTTTGTAGTCATTTTTAATAACCACGCCCATATTTGTGCTAGTTGTCCGCCACACAGAGACTGTCTGCTATCTCAATTGTTTTCGTTTTCTTTCTGGTTGATTTTGTTCATCATCATGCGTTCATACTTTAGTCGCACTCTGTCGCTCATCGTGGACAACACAGTACAACGTACCCCCGAATTACAGTCCAATATTGCCTTCTTGAGTCTATCATTCTAATCTTTAGCACCATTTTGCACCAATTGCACCCAGCACCCCCTGTCCCTCCCTACCTGTATTCGCGATGTGTGTATAGAAGTTATCGGTTCAGTGTTCTTGTGTGCATCATCTTCATTACATGCTTCTCTTTTGTTCTCTTCATGTCGTTTATGATTTTTTTGTGTGGATTTTTTCTGACCCCCCTGACTCCCACCCCGACACCCACCGTGCGCCGCCCGCCCACCCGCCCGCCACTCAACCACCATCATTTCATCACCAGTTCTGCTGTCGTCCTACATCACCTCGTCCCATTTCTGCAAACGAGTTGTTGAAGATTTCTATTCGAATTTTTATTTCATTTTTTCTATTCATTTTCATTGTTTATGTATTGTATCATGATAATGATGATGTTTATTTCGGATAATAATGGGCTACCTCGCAGTTGTTGCTATTGTGATGATATCTTGCTGATCGCCAGCAACCGGGTACTATCCAAGCCCCTACTTCCTCAGCCGCGCACCCAATACCCACATTTTCCCACCAGCAGCATATATACTTCCTCGCTCGCTCGCTCGCCTCGCCCGCTTGCTCGACCCGTTTTGATTTGTTTCTCGTTGAGAACCACTTTTTCATCACCAGGTAGATGCATTTTTTTGTACATACCACCACTATTTTCTGCATCACCCTTAGAAGAAATACATATTTTTCACATATATGAACACTTGATATGCGTCCATCTCCTATGAGAGATTGACGCAAATTGTGTATTTAGTATTGGCGCCGTTATGCGGTGTGCACTTAATAAATGGTTAGTATAAATAAGATGTATGTATGTGTGATGATGATGTGTCAAACGATGGTAGAAATAGCTTGCGTCGGCCAAGTGAGAGTAACTCGGCGAAACCCACCCCCATAACTCAGAGACCTCGATTCGGTTACGGTAGCGACAGCCCAGGCCACACCCCTCATTCAAACCCCACCCCCGTCCCGTAAACTCGCCTCTGCCCCCTCCCCCGCGTAGCTTTTCCGTCTTTCGCGACGGGCTTTTCTGGCTCTCTCCCACATTGTTTCGTTCGCTGTGTCGCTCTCATCTGTTTTGTTATGACATATGTTCATTTTTTCGATTTTCATAGTCATTTGTGAATATAACAAATGATTTGAAATCGAAAAAAAAGATTTTTCTTTCTCGTTGTTATAAATATGCAGAAATATATATTATATGTATCCCTGAGTACACACCCGAGACCTCCACAAACTCATGTCCCTTCCCCACATTTTTCCTCCTTCAGTGAAGCAGCGTTTTTTTCATTTGTATGTACAATGTTTTTTTCTGTTCTTTATAGTGTCTTTTCGTGTTTACACAAGTTATCAAAATAAAAAATCAGAAAATAATCATTTTGTCAAACAGCAGACGATGAGAGTGCACTCTGCATCTCTATTTACCTTGTCCTGACGAGACTATGGTAGCGGATTGAACAGCTCCTGATTTACCAAAAGATCAGTTGATGAATGGTTGGTGGTGCAGCAGACGTGCAGAGTGACCGCTGCGTCCCTGACCACCATACCGAGGCTGCGTTCTTGTAGTGTGACAGGGTCTTCAATCGAATTCAGTTTATGGACAGGTTGTCTTTATGGGTGTGGCAGAGACGACGAGAGATTCTACGTACATGTCTTCCTGTTAAAGAAATCGTCCACGGAATTTGTGGTGCTAATACCTTTTAAAATTATTCGCATAGGGAAAGTACGTGAACAGACACGAAAAGAACCGGGAAATCCTTTGATTACAAAGCAAAATTCGAAAACTGGAAAAATAAAATTTGTTTGAATTCCCACCACCACATTTGAACAGTCATCGGTGGGCAGATCGCTAATCAAATTTTCGCGCCCAACGTTGAGTTGCTTCTCACTCTGCGTCCGTAACCACGCGACCGTCGCTCCTTTGTTCCTCAGCTCTCTAGCGTTCAATCCCACTCGGACGCTCCACAACGACGTCCGCCACTTTGGGGTGGTTTATCTCAATTGTATTTGTGCACACACACACGTAAAACTTTGCATGCTGCCCTTAGTAAGTAAACATAGCACGAATATGTGGGTAACAGGGGGTCATGATTTTCTGTGGACGATCCCTTCCTTTTCCCACCAACATCATCTATGCTTCCTCGCTCACTCGCTCGCCTCGCCCGCTTGCTCGACCCCTTTTGAGATGTTTCCATTGAGAACCATTTTTTCATCGCCTGGTAGAGTTAAGAATATCCACAGACTCAGAAAAGCTGTGGTACAATGGAAATTTACGTAAAGTAACTTTGGAGCTCGTGTAAAGCTTTCCGGTGCACCACATGACGAGAATGGAAAATGTCCTGTGTGCATTATCGTCATTTCGATTCATTACTAAACATTTCAGGATGGCCATGACTCTCATCTATAAGCCTGCGTTACGGGCAGATGGCAATGGTTTTTCTGTGTGATTACAAGTTATTCCACTATTGTAAAAAATGCGCATAATGCCCATAGAATAGACGAAGCGTACTTAAGAGAATATTTTTAGCGTTGGTAGTTCATGTGGCGGTTCAATAAGAATGAGCTGATCTGCTGCATTTACCTCATTGCAGCTGGCTGGGTGGGGGTCTATCGGTCGAATTTTCGACCGCTCGTGGCGAGCAGCGCGGCGAGTGCGAGTTGTCTGTAGTTTTATCCGTTAAAACAGCAACCCACAACATACAAGAATTCCGAAGCTTCCAACTTGTAATCTTTTAAGGTCCCTCACGATACGAGCCCACTGTATACCGCACGGAATTCCAACCGACTGTAGCAAGTCGTGTTGACGGCGCCGCGAAGCGAAAATTCGACCTATCATCCTACACCCGATGCTCAAAGTCACCAATAAAAACTTCGAATTTGGAAAAGTTGAAAAAAAAGTTCGAGAGAAGTCAAAAGCACGACATCAAGGCGGGCGGCGTGCATGTGGCTTGTCATGACAACTTTTGCCTTGGGAAGAATGGCAAAGGGTTTATCAATTTTATTGAACTTTATTAAGCTAAGCAAAAAACCTAAGTGTGTGTGAAACAATGTGAGGCTACCAAACTTTATTCCAAAAGACACAAAATTAGTTGCAAAAAGTGGTAACAAAAGGATTTTGAGCCTAATATGTAGGCTAGACATGGGGGCCTAATGCCTTAACCAAGTGCCTGGAATGGTGTAAGGTCGGGCAAAAAGTTCCCGTTTCCCACATCGGCTAGTTCGCCTTGATTTTTCAACATCAACTTCCACAACTTTTCAGATTGTTTGGGTATTTTTGTCGAGAAAAATCTAAGGGTTGTTCTGTCGTAAGAAGCAGTTGTGTTTTAACTGAATTATAATCTGCTTAATTGAAGCAACCCAAAACGTTGGATACTTTTTTGACGGCGATAAAATAAATCGGACTTTAATTGTGAAAGCTTTTCTGAGTTTTTTGGAATGAAACTTTGGAAGTCTCAAATTTTCCCATATACATTTACATTAGCATGAACTCCAGTTTAAGAGAATGCTCTTGTACAAAATAAAATGTTGCAATTATTTTTTGAAAGTATTAAATTCTAAATAGTGAACCAACAATTAACGAGAAATTTTTGGGAGGTCTTGTAATAAAGCGTTAGTTTGGTTTCCGTTTCGCACGTGCCCTTAGCCCTTTATCGTTGATGCCAACAGATTTTTCTCGTTTTCTACAATTCCTGAAAGTGGCTCTATACAGCACCCCTAAGGGCTTTGATTGCAGTGTTTCAATCGTGTCCTATCGTGATCATTGGCATTGGCAAGGCAATCGAATCGCTTTCGGCTCTTCCACAGCTGCATCGCAGGCTTGAAGCCTTTGAAACCATTTCTGATGCCACTCTTACCTGACTGACTGGTGAGTTCCTTTTCTCAAATAAATATAATTGCCAACCTATGTATTGGTAGGTCAGAGGGAAGGGAACCCGAATGTATCAGAATCAAAAGAAATCCCAGTAGAATCAAATAGTTCAATGATGCCGCTGCCATACCAAAAATAATCGTTGGGGACAGGGATTGTGGATCTTCCTAAGCCTAGACAGGGAAGGAACGCCAAGATAAGTGAGTCACTCGTGCCCCCCCCCCCTCACTGTGTCTTTTAATTATATTCATGTAGTATTTGCACTGTGTCTCGAGAGAGGGTAAGTTGTTAACCAGGATCTTTTGACTACTATGTTAGCTGATTGACCTGCTTAACGATTGAACTGGCTGGAAAACAGACCTAATGTCACACATATCCTTATCATGCCTTTTTGAATTCTTTAACTCTTTCAACTAGATTCACTCTCTTGTCTGGGCCGAATGCATGGCTTACTCCGGTTCTTTTATTTGAGAACCTTGGTTCCTAGCTGAGACTTATTTTACGGCGCTCAAAAACATAAAAAGGAGGAAAAGTATTTGAAAAACTTTTAAATAGCACGGACTGACTCATGATTACCGGGTCGAGGAACTTAAAACTGTGCCCTTTTGAGATATCACTGATTTTACTGGCACTAAAATGATGAGACATAGTCGCTGACGAGTCAATAACGGATGCGCCATGCATCCGACCTTATGCAGTATCCTTGAAGTAACTAAATGTATCCCTAGCCTTCTGCTATTCTCTGACCATTAGACGCGATATAGTGATGAAGTCTCACTGATAGTCTGGAGCTATGAAACGGGGTGAAGGGATGGATGAAGTTCCCAACTGCAGGGCCCCTTAGCTGTTGCGCTACGTCTCTGGGGGTTATCATGGGGTACTAACAAGCGCTTAGACATGCATCTGATTTTGTGGGATTCTTCGCATGCAGCTGATTGGGCGTGTTTGCAGCGTTACAGCCTTACCCATTCCTCGGGTAATCAGGTGGTTATGGTTCACAGCTTGCCCAGTGATCGGGATCGGATCCAGTTCAGGTTAAAGGGATTGTGTTGGCACGGAGATCTATTCGCAGTTCCCAATTAAAATTTGGCATTTGCAATCTTTTCGGCTGTCAGAGTCGTTGTAACTGTTCAAAACACTTTAAAATGATTTCGCGATTATGAGTGCAATTCGAGTGCATGGCGCATCCACGGAGATTCGAACTTTCCTAAGGGAGACTCTTGCTCATTCCTTTCCTTCACGGCCTTGCCGGGTAAATCTGCCCCAGTATTCGCCCAAGTCTGACATCAGGTCATCTGAACTTACCGGCTGCCAAGTGTTGTCCCCCCTTCCACAGTACTACAGTGCCTCATACTCGCCCATTTCGGTTCGCCTCGTAAACTCGTTGCTACGATGCCGTTCGTACTAATCGATCGAAGACTACTCGGTCCCAGCAGTGCAGCACTAGTAGTTGCATAGCTAGCTGGGTATCTGTATGTGTGTGAACGTTCTGGCAAGGGTAGAGGGGGGGGGGGAGTGAAGGGTTGTTTTTGTCGGCGACAGGGCTGCCTCGAGGCACTAGACAAAAACAACGCTGCGTCTCTCGGCTTGCACCCCCGTTCACCCGTCGTCCACGTATCAAGAATCCACCCGAACTCTCGTCACCCCCAGACACTCTTGCGTTCAGAATCCACATATGACGTCTCACGCTATGCTATTCTCGCTGCTGCACACCACACCGACGACGCGCATTCATCGATGAACTGACTTGAGGGGTCGGCTTCCGCAAGTACGAGTTGGTGACGGCAAACGGCAACGGTTCCGATGGTGTCTGAATGCTATTAGTGGTTGTGGACGGGCCTACTAAGGCACCTTGGGGCGTGTGTGGTATACTTACGCACGCGTACTGCCTAGTAACACACACAGCACAAACAACGATGTTTTTTATTTTTAGTTCACAAGTTGTGATGCAGGCAGACTAGCGATGCTTGGGTAGTAGTAGTTGGAGCAGGCATTCGGATGTTGCCGACGTCGTTCAGACGGCTGCGTTGTCGTCGTTGTCGCCTTTCAGATGATCATCCTTAGCTGGGTCTCCTGGCTCAGTACTCTAGCTGGCTTTCTGGTTCTACATATTTGTCCCCTTCTGAACCATCGTAGACAGGCGAGTTAGTGTACTGACCCGTTCACTCAAGTTCGTATAGAGTACAGGTGCACGGCGCAATCTGCAGGACTCGGTTTCATCTTTTTCTGCACCCTCCCATCAGTTTAGTGGGATTGCTACTGGGTTATACAGTTGTATTGTAAAATTCCAAATTGAATTGCTTGTCGATGGAACTAGCTGGAAAGCGGACCTAATGTCACACGTGTCGTTATCATGTCCTTGTAAATGCACAAATTCTTCCAATTAGATCCGCTAGCCTGTCTGGACCGAATGCATGGCTTACTCCGATTTTCTCTGGTTCAGGACTAGGTTTCAGAAGGATCGCATAGCTGGATTTCCTTGCAGATTTAGTCAAAGATTTATGCAAAAATAGCGGATCCAAAAATCTTTAGGCGCTTCCTTTACTCGTGCTTTAGGAAATTTTGTTTTAATTTCGAAACAGACCATTTTCTATGGCGGAACAAAGCATTTCGTTTTTGTTGTGGTGTGTTCTCTGACATATTCTGTGGAACTGCGTCGATTTTGAAATATCGCGTCCGTGAACGCGAGTCCAACAAAACAAAAGTCCAAACACGCGCGCGTACGCTCGGTGGTCTCATTATTTGACGTGTCTGTTGTTGTGCATGCGTGTGTGCTGCGTGGCAACGTCGATAGTGCAACTCGTCGTGCCGCCGCACTCGTCGCTCGCTCGTAAACAACACGTCCCTGGATCGAACATCACCCCTTCCAGTTCCGGGCGTACTTTGTTCAACCGAGCTCGCCCGAGGGACGTACTGTTCAGGGAGCTGAAGGTGGTGGGAAGGGGTCGGTACCAGGGTACACCGGGAATCAAGTATTCCTTAACAGGGGGGGGGGGCGTATTTGACCAGGCGGCGGGGGTCGTCCCTGCAGAGGTGTGGGATGAGCGCTAGGATCCAAATTTTCAGTAAGCCGATGGAAAGCGAAGGGTATTTCGTGTCGAATTCATATGAGGAAATGTGAAATAAATATCTTTTGCTCCAAGTAATAATGCATAGCAATAAAATACCTCGCAACTATTCAATCCGGCAGGAGGTACTGGTGTTTGCAGAGGTCAAAAAAGGTTGGGGGTTCGTATTTGGTACCCCTAGAGGAGAGGGGGGGGGTTACTGAAGCAGCTATTTTACTCGACACCTGGGTGCGCCCTGGCCGGTACCGAAAGGATGATTCATTCGGGTGGAATGAACGGTGAGGTGTTGAAAAAGGCAATAATCATAGAATGTACCGTAGTTCACGTGTTCCCTGAGTCATTAGGGAGGTAGGGGAACTGTGCCCCAAGAGGAAGACTTTTCCACAAATGCACCCAATCCATTGCTACCTGATGGGAATAAGTGACTGCAAAATTGTTTATAAGCGAAAAATTCGGGCAGAACATGGCCATCACAGGATGAACTTGGTTTTTAGTGTTTTTAGTTCGCTCCAGGGTACGCATATATCCACATGTTTTAAAGTGATTCCGTTCCAAAGGCGTCTTAGCAGGTGTATGCCGTGCATTCGGCTTTTGATCGAAATCGTGAGAGCGATTGAAACACCATCTGCTCTCACAGTTGACCCGGGTCATCAAAAAGAACTCGGTGTCTACCGTTACGTCTAAAAATCGCGTTGCGGCGTCGCACTCGCGGCGCCATCAGTGAGACTTGCCGCAGTGGGTGCGACGTTCCGCCCAGGACGGCTTAATCCCATAGGGTACCTACAGAGAAGTAGCTACTGTTCAGTTTCGCGCAAAAATTGTTGAAGGGCGCTAAAGGCAATCGAACGCGTCACGCCGCTCGCCGTGGACGGGCGCGCGATATTTTTAGACGTGACGGTACACACCCCAAAGAACTGCGATGCGGATGTGCATCTAAATCGTCCTGGTACCCTTACAGGTACCTCGAAAAGTGGTTTGGCCAGAACGGCCAGAGGAGGTCGTAACAGGGATTTGGTATTGTTAAGGTACAGATGACAACAGCGCGTCTTGTTACTGAACTAGACGAGGGGTTAGAGGGGTTTCGAAGCGATTAAGGTGAAACGGGACACAAATGAGCTTCTTCGTACTCCCTGTTTTTGTGCTGTATTTGCATGATAAGCACCGTACCTGCGAAGTTTCACGCGAAAAAAGAGAGTTCGGCTAAGATACAGCTCCCCAAATTCTCGGCCGGGTAGACGGAGCCGCCGAGTAAGTGCCGCCCCGTCGTCCGCCGCGGTTGGAGACGCACTGTAGGAGCATGAACTTATGTAAACAGTCCCACTCTCCCTTCCCAACAGTGACGGACGACGGGACGGGGCTTTTACTCGAAGGCCCCACCCAGCCGAGAATTTCAGAGCTGTGTCTTAGCCAAATTCTCTATTTTCGCGTGAAGCTTTGCTCTGCGACCTTTATTAGGCAAATACAAGTGGTTGCAAAGAAGCTCATTTTTTCGTGAACGGTTCCTGCATTCGGCTTTTGATCGAAATCGTGGGAGCGGATCCTGGACGATCCTTTTTAGTGTTAGTTAGAGCCACTGTAGTTAATCGATCGAACAGTAGACCGTTTCTGAAGATGCGCCGTGTCTTCGCCTTTCATTGAGGATCGTAGTTGACAAGCGTACTGCACTCGAGCAATGACCTACCGGACACGCTGATAAATAACTCACTTTTCTATAATCTCAGAAGCTCCGTCTACTCACTAGCTTACCCGAAGTGTAGGCTTGGTAAACACTAGTGATATCGGGCTCGGGTTTCATTGCTTTGATCACGCATGTGGAGTACTGACTCTCTCGTAAGCCGCTCTTCTTCCCTTTTTACAATAGATATCGTCAGAGCCACTGTAGTTAATCGATTTTGGGCAGTCCATGTGGGTGTGATCGATGAGGTCTACTAGTAAAATCGCATCTGTAGCTAACAAGCCCGGCTTCTGTAACGGCTCTTTCTGATGTCTGGTTTAAGCTGTCATCGATCAGAAGCGCATTGAGCTCGTACGTTCTGTTTCTCAGTGTCGCCGGCTCAAAAACATGCGATGCATTCGCCTTTGTACCCCTTTCTCTGGTCATCTTGCACACTCCTCGTATCACAGCTGTTCTAGTTGTTTTCAGCTTGAAAATTGTTAATTTTCGTCCCAGTACTAGTAGAGTTCATCGATCACACCCACATGGACTGCTCAACGTATATACAAATAGGGCAGAAAATTTATGATTTTTATTCAAAAAATGTATTGTGTACTCGTTGATGATAGTATCCGCGTGATAACAGCACTTCTTTATCGCATAGAACGATCAAAGAGCAAAAAAAGTGTGAATTTATTAGTTTGATTTGTTAGGGTACCAGAAGGACCACCAGCATAATTGATAATACCATGTAATTTGGGAGTACGGTAAGCTACAAATTGTGTGCTCCAACGAGAATTATTACTGTGATTTCTCGTACTTTTGCTGCACCCGGATGGGCCATCTATCAACTCATACACAAAACTATCGAGGCCTGTGCACTTTCAATAATAAGCATCGCAACTCTTGTGAGGTGTTAGAGCAGTGCCAAGTGCATCGGATAAGCACCCGCGCCGCATTGATCGGTTCCCACTGAGTTGTGCGTTGTATAGAATTTTTGGCCACGCTTTTTTGGGATATTCAGTGGTATTACCTCCTTGCCTCACTTGGCAAAGGTATCGCTACTGTCGCTTTACTCTGAAACCTTGGAAAAAAGTATTAAGTCGGGGCTCACTAAATATTACTAAAGCTTGCGTTTTGAAACAGCGTGAAAAGGAAACAGGAAAAACTCGGGAACGGAGGGGGTCACCTATCAATAAGAATCACAGAAAAATTCAAGTAATACTTCATTATTCTCCAACTTTCGCATCCAACCGCATTATTCTCGGCACGGCCTTCCTATCGAATAGACTCCTTTCTGAGGTTCTGCGTGGCCTAATGCTTGACTTTGTCGCTGATCTAAGGCCGCGTTCATACTCAGCGCCCACGGCAGGGTATGGCTGTGCTCATAGGCCGTGAGGTAGAGTTGCACTAGGGAAGCGCAGAGACAACGCAGGCAACGAGACAGTGTGACATAGGCGGGGGCCACGTCTTGCCGCCGGTACCACAGAGTATGAACGCGACGCAACTGTCTCTTGTTCTGCAGATTTCCATTTCTAGAATTGTACCAAATTTATCGGAAGCCACCGATCGGTTTCGTAAATGTAAAGAACGAATATTCATTCAAAATTCATGGCAAATTTTATGAAAGTCGTGTGCTTGGAGCACCTCGAAATGGAAGGAAAACGTATGGCTCAACTGTGAGCACGAACGGTTCGTTTATTGGAAATGGCGGTAATTATGACATCTTCTGGAGGTCAAGTTTGATTCGGAGATCCAAGAAGGGGGGGGGGGGGGGCGGTGCGGATGTTGTTGCACAATGAGGTATGACATTAGGCCTAGTTCCCGTCAGAGCGTTACTAAGTACACCGCTCATTTTGCGGAAACCATACTTACATCACACTTTCACATATCCTAAATAGGACATTAATGAAGAGAGGGAACTGGGTGAAGTAACTGTTTTGGGCAATCAGCAGACCATGCTTTACTATCGTTTTTGCGCGGAATGTGGCAAGTTTCGTAGGCGAAAACGGAGCTATTGAGCGTTTGCATGCGGTTTCTCAAGAAGTGAGATTATAGGTGGTAGGTGTGTATCTTTAGGGCAAGACTTCACATCGCTGCGCGCGGCGCAATGTGTGCGAGCTAGGAGAGTCTTGGTTAGTTGAACACCGAAACATTAGGTTGCCTCCATACTTTGCGCCATCAGGGCGTGCGTTCACAGGGAGCGAGGAAGAGTGGCACGAGGAAGGTACAGAAACGCAGACGAAGAGACAGAGTGGTGTAGGTGGAGCGTGAATACTTTGCACCGTCAGGGTGTGCGTTCTCAGGGAGCGAAGAAGAGTGGCACGAGGAAGGTACAGAAACGCAGACAAAGAGACAGAGTGGCACAGGTGGAGACGCAGAGACACACAGCCACGCTGTGCTGCCGGTACCGCAAAGTGTGAATGCGGTCTTACCCCGTCGTGTTCCTCATTTTATCCCTTATTATAACAGTACAGTAATCACCCGGGTGGCATTAAACTTGTATGAGACTGTCATCTGATATCGTCACATGCAACTGTATCATATGGTTGGGATAGCGGCTTATCACTTGCGACTGGGAGGGTAAGGGTTAGGAATGGAACAGTCACAACAATGGGCGATGTTTATTTGCGTAGCAGCACTGGCTGTTAGATGGCTGCTTCCGCTTCATGACATGACGAACCATTCCCGTCTCGTCGGTGTGTGTGTGTCTGTGGGAAATCAAATAAACAGATCACGTTGCGTACTCAAGGTGAGAGGTGGGAGAGTGTGGGAACGAACCCTGAACAAAAAAAAAAAATCCTTGCGAGATACTAATCCACATCGTTGCCGTGCAGCAGTTATCATATCCGTTGACGCCATCGCTCACCATCAGGAAACCGAAAGGGGAACTTGCAGATTACGCGAACATCAAGCATTCGGTATTGATTAGTTCTTTTCTGGGATGAGCCATGCAATCCTTTTCTTTACTGTAGTGCCGCTTGAGGTGGACTATGTTCGGCGGGTTAGCAACACTGATTTGTACTACGGCTGGCCACTGAGGTCGTTGACTAGGCTAAATACGCACTGTTCGATTAGAAGTCGTATGCATGGCGTGTCCCAAAAGGATGGTGATCAACATTCAATCTTCTTCTCCCGTTGGGTAAGGCATGGGAAATCGTGCAGGTACGCGAATTCAGGGTGAGTGGAAAATGTACAAAAATTGACCCATGCATCGGCCTTTTTCACTGACCAGTACATATTTAAAGGACCATTCGCGCTCGCTGATGGGAGGAGACAGGGCTGATTCTCATTGGATGTGTGTCATTAGGACACAAAACCGCGCGGCCGCATGCGGCATCCGACGTCGCGCAAGAGTTGTCCAATTGTGATTGTGGCGGTCCCAAAGAGGAAAATGGGAATGGAGGAAAGTGAATTGAAACCCTCAAAGCCCAGTACACGCCGTACTTTGTAGCGAGTGGCAATAGGTGTAGGTTCATTGCACTCTCGACCTGTGCATTGGCCGTTATTGTAAGGCCACATTACATATCTGGTGTGCAAAAACAGTAATTCAGCGATATTCTGCCGCAAAAGATGTCGTCATTCGCCATCAACGAAAAAGCTTATTAAAACTGCTTGAATTCATTATCCACTGAAACCAGCCACGTCATTATAGAAGTTTTGCATGTAGACCCACTCCAGGCCTGACTTGTTGAAAACCACAAATACTCTGTACTGGTACAATCAATTTGTATCTAAGCTTTACGAATGGGAAGAGCTCCCCCCCCCCCCCCCAAACTAAGGCCCTGGCTAAAGACGTGGATAGGCCTTAGGGTGGTGCGAATGCGAGCTCAAAATGCGTCACAGATCAGCGAGCAGACTTCAGACCAGACTGAATGCATACAGAGCAGCCGCAACCGTGTCTGTGTTTACATTATTCGACCAACTTCGACAGAAAAAGACCCAGCCCTCATTTTGAGGGTCAAGATTTTCAGGCAGCGGCTCGCAGAATAAACCATTTGATCCTTGGTTACTTGAAGATTCATTTTAATGCGCTAAAGGCTGCTTGACTTCCTGGTAAAATGAAACAAAAGTGGCGAGCCAAGTAATTTCTGATCACCAATAGTAAGACTATGGAGTTCCAAATTCAGCATATCAAGCACCTAGTGGAGATTGCGCCGTGCACCCGCTTTTAGTTAGAGCTCGACCGAGCGGTAGAACGCGCTTGCTTCAAATGAGTATGACATTCACACAAATTAGGTCAAACCAAATCTACGAAGGTGTTACTCAAATGAAGTTTTAATGTGCATTTCGAAAAATGGGCATGTTGGGTGAACAGCGCTCAAGAGCTTTCGAGCTTTTGTCAAATTGAAATAAACAAAATGTTGTGGTTCTTTTATGAGAAAACTTCAGTGGATGAAAGCACTGCGTAAGACTCGTTCCACGCTTGTCAGAGTCGAAAACTGTCGAAAAGTTGAATGCTTCTGCATAGATATTGACAACTGGATGATTATATAAAGCCGCCACTGCCCCCCCCCCCCCCATTTTGTATGGTCGCTTTGGAAAGCTGAGCGGAGATAACAAAGTCGCGAAAGGCGCCGTCTCTTTTTGGCACGGTCTATAGATCGAATTCTCCCAAGCCAGCTCACCATTGAATCTATTTGTATTCGCTGTATTTAGTTGGAAATAGTTGAAAGAATCGTAACGGGAACTGTTCTCAAAACTGTAGAAAATACAGCAGTACATAAACAGAAAAAAACGAAAAAAACCAGAAATTTCCTTTGTTCTACACAGAATTCGAAAAACTGGAAGAAGAACTACTCGTTTGAATCCCCTCCGAGCAACTTTTGAACAACGCTGGCGAGAAGAGCGCAGTTCAAATTTACGCTCCCAATGTTGATTTGCTGCTCACGCTACGTCCTAGACCAGGTGATCGTCGCCTTTTGGCTCCTAGAGCCCTGAGCTCGCGCCTTTTTCGGACATCCTGTCCCGTCGGAGGTCACTTTGAGAAGCTAGCTCTCTTTTAGCAAGATACTTGATTTCTGTATGAAACTTTGCATGCGGCCCTTAGTAAGCAGATACAACCCAAAATAATGGTAACAGAAGATCTCAGATTTTTCTGGACGATCCCTTTAAGTGCCATGCCAATTTTATAGCGACAAGCACCGCTTCTGTTGTATGGGTCTTTGTTCCAGTCAGCTCTTTCCAAGGAAGGGTAAAAGTCAGTTGCGTTACGTACTTCTTGCTAAGTTGTTATTCAATTGAACAACCTATCATTCTCGCGTGCCCAGTCAGTCTTACCATTACAACATCGTGTATGGTGCAAAAGGAGCCTCTGCGGCGTCATACCGCCGCGTGACTACCTTTAAATCTCCACCGCGTCCATCATAATAAAACTACGTGCACGTCATCCCTTCAGAGCCATGAGAGTCTCATCTATAAATATTTTAGATAATCTTGATCAACAATGGATCAAAAATTGAACAAGATCGATAAGAACATGGAACCAACTCAGAATGAATTCCAGTTGAGGATTGCTGAAATGTCCAGGCAGGTTCTATTTCTGATACTCTTGGACCAACGAGGTGTGGGACAGTTAATTAATGGTCTACCGTCTATAAAATGGTTTTCCTCAGGGCTTAAACGTGATTTAGAGGTTCAGAAGTGCCTACTGAACTGTAAGGAGCCTCCTCTTCGTGAATGTTTTTGAAGGAATCTTCGCTATTCATAGTAAATCCTTATATTTAGTCACCGTCAAGGAGTAGACTGGTGTCATCCTAACCAAGAAGTATTGCAGGCGCCGCCATCCATGGCGTCGCGAGGGGACCCGCAAAGCGAAAATTCGACATACAATGCAGTTCCCAATTTTAACCACAACTTTAGTCAGCGTTTACATATCTAGTTCACATTTTTTTTTTGTTTTGAAGACAACTGTTGAAAGAAAGTATCTCAGCCGAGTAGGATGCAGTGTGAAGGTGGAAAAAATTATCTAACTGATAACACTGAAAATGATCAGCACCGTGCTTCAGTGCTGTAGTTTGCTGTCAGGATTCCAACGGACGGGTGACAATGTTTTAGCCTCATTCCGCTTGATTTTTTGCATAACGGCTCGCTTCGTTGAGTTATAAGCTTTTCATGGCTCATTGAATCTTTGAAAGGTTTGGTAATTTTCAGAGCTTCCAGAAAAATAATTTATCACCTTCACACTGCATCCTACTCGTAAGATACTTCTTTCATGGAGTAGCAGTTGCCTTCCAAGTACTAAAAAAACGAGTTTGTAAACGTCGGCCAAAATTATGGTTAATGCCAAAACCGCATATATTTATTTTACCGTTGCTGTAAGGCAAGACACCCTTTCTTGGGCTGGAAACGTGAAAACCTTGTCGCTGTCTTCTTCGATGGGAATGGTATCAGGGGTGGCTGCTTTAGAACTGATCGAGTTATTTGATGGAAACTTGGTGAGGCTTCACCACACGTCTGCTACTTCATTCATAGTTGTTGATGCGTTGAAGAACCTGTACACAGGATTCTGATGGTGTCACATCGATGATGCTCATCTTCAGCATCGTCTCCATTTCTGGGATTGAACGGTGTGAGCCGGTTGTGCGTGTGTGTGTGTGACGAACGAGCTGTCGACGCGCATCGCTTCCTCCTCGCCGTTTCCTCCATGGGTCCTCCCCTCACTTTCCATTTTAGCGCATCACATAGTTCGCCGTTCACTTGAATAGCATATCTTGGAGACCGTTTCAGTCCTCCTAAAGGTCTTCTTTGGGTGTTGCAGCGTCCCTCCATCCTTCTTCAGCTTTTGACTGCCTTTTGTAAGTGTAAGCCTTTTAAAGCATGCTTTAGCCAAATCTCGGTGAGAGGAGAGCTCCCAAGCTTACTGTCGATCGATCGACTGGTCATCTTTTCTTCATGGAGATAAACTTGTCATTCTTCCTGTGCCTCCTTACATATGCACCCGTTCTGAAATCAGTTCGAAGTAAACGTGCTGCTGCCGACACAACGGTGCCATGGCACGGTGAGTCAGCCTTGATTCTAATCATTTTAATTTAATTGTTCATGGTTTTTGAAATGCTTGTGCACGATCCCGAGATGAAATCTCAGTTTTGATCGAATCGTGTTCAAACGAACGCTCTGGTAACTTTCTGTTGAATACCGCGCTCATAGGGTAGGACGAAATATAGACAAGGTTCATCTGCACTCTCCCCATTCATTTATTCATTGAAA
Source organism: Trichostrongylus colubriformis (assembly GCA_963978905.1). Classification (NCBI taxonomy): domain Eukaryota; kingdom Metazoa; phylum Nematoda; class Chromadorea; order Rhabditida; family Trichostrongylidae; genus Trichostrongylus; species Trichostrongylus colubriformis. Next base: position 4,678,514 of record OZ022260.1, read on the forward strand.
TGCAATCTTACCGATGATCGAAAAAGGGGTGTTTACCTCGAATACGTTGGCATTACCCTTTGTTTCTGAGTCTCATAGACCAACTACGGCTTACGATGAGCGTGACGCCGCGTACTTGAGGAAGGCTACCCAACGGTGTGCAGGGTACGAAAGAAAGAGGCGCGGGGGACCAAGATTACTGGAAACATACTGCGGCCTATCCAACAGGGTCCCGAGAAAATACCGTAATCCTACCGAGGGCTGAGGCCGTTATATGAATGAGTGCTTTTATCCTACCAGGGGTAGGTTGGGACACACGATTTTGACCTAGGCCTGTGATCGTGTGACAGCCTGTGGCTCTACCCTTTGAAATAAATTTTCAGTCACTCTGTTCACGTAAATCGTATCCTCCTTGCACAATGCTCTATTTGCTTTTCAAAATTTCCGTAAAGGAAAGTGTTATAGAAAACAAGTGTAAGGGATGTAGCAGGTGAGCGGGAGGGCCTACCGGCCGTGTGTCTCAACCGTTACCAGTCAATTTATGGACGGCGTGCGTAGTTGGAGGAGGGAGGTCACTCGTCCTGGCTCCAGTTCCGTCACTGCTTAGGGATTGTTCACAGTTCGCGATTCAGACGATCATGCGGTTCACGCGAATCAGGCCGATATCACTGATCCAATCGATACGTATCTCATCCCTTTCGCCTGAATCGCTTGGTCGATATGTATCTTATTTCTGCTGCATGATTCGCGCGATTCGCGAACTCTGAACAATACGTCACCGTAACTGCCGTATGATGTATCTAAAAAGCCTAATATTACATTGTTTGAGGCCGATTCGATTCACGAAGTTCCCTGTGATACAATTGGCTGCGAAGTTTTCACTGCGAAACCCCAAGACAAAGCCGAAAAATATCTTCGGCTCTATGTTTCCAATCCATCCGTTTAGTGGAAGTGGAACAAAGGATTTTTTACAGTCCCTGTCCCCCCTCCCCTCCCCCCTCGTGAACATGACCCTTTCAGTGAAAGTGTTCGTTACACGTGGTTAAGCAAGAGAACCTTGAGAGTTCTGGAAGTGATGACGCATAGAGCGCCGAAGGAAGCGACCGGACCGGCTTCTCTCCTGCTATTAAGAGATTAGTAGCCTCTCATAAACGGTTAATCTGCCAAGGACTACGAATTGCCCCTGTTTTTTTATTCGTTCGGATACTGTGAGTTTATAGGGGAAAATTCTAGCCTTCAAAGGAAATTATTTCTTGAACGACCTAGGCAGTTTCAGATTTTTCTTTTTCTTTTACGGGTGGGTTTAACTGGCTGTGAGATTTCTTCAAAAAGTTTTTGCACGAAAAATACCTGGGCAATTCGTAATTGAAGTGGGTGGAGCTGCCTTAGTCGTCAAACGTACTTACTACCAGTGGAATAGAACCGTTTGTCCCATGAAACTAAACCTTCCATCCTTCCGATGTTGGTTATCTATCATTGGTGCTTTATGCCTGTATGGAGAGGAGGGAGGGGGGGGGGGGAAGGGTGGCAAAAATCAGTGATTTTAAAAAAATCAAGTCGAAAATCCTGAGTTGTTAATTTCTGGCTTCTGCTCTAAGTCGCTGGTTATATTCGTATGTGGTTAAGTGCCTTACGATTCGAAATGGAAATCATATGCATGGCCCATCCCTGAGGCCGTGTTCGGCGCTAGTAAATTCCTGAAAATCACGGCCTCACCTCAGGTCATGGGTTCCAAATGTTGTTAATCCAAAGCCTTCAAAGCAGTGTTTAGCTTCAGTGGAACTGCAACGAATCTTTCAAGCGGGTAATCGACGAGCGGCCGACATCGAGCACTTCACGAAACAAGCAGCAGTCAGGCAAAATGAGGTGATCGCTTCATCTGCATCGTTAATATTCTGAACCATATTTTGTGTGTAGTTAAAGACCCGTCATCAATAATTCTTCTAGCCACCTAAACTAAACAAAAGTAGAGGGCATGGCTTAAGCACGCGTCGATCGATAACCTTATTTTGACAGCTTTGGAATCAGTGAGGAATTCAGTATAATTCTCGAAATGTTATTTTAGATTTCCTTTGTTTTCTTGATTCTTAGAACGAATTTCAATATTAACTAGGGAGTACAAATATGGTATTCTATTTCGTTTTTTTTTCTTCGGGGGAGGGCACATTTATTAAGTTGAGCTCCTGAGCTGTTGTGTTTATGATTTCTGACTTGATTCTGAATCCACATCTCGATCAATTGGTTGTATGTTTCATCACAACGTGTAGTGGTGTAGTGACAAGTGGCGCTGCTCCCACTCGCACAGTCGAGGAATTGGTTCCCAGATCGGTGTCACTTCATACCAAACCAGCCTTCCACTTCATTATGATCGAAAATATGTGCCAGATTCTTGTGGAAGCATAAACAACAATATGTTAGCCAGAGGCCATATAGCCTTCAAATGCTACAGCGAGTCTGAATCGATGTAGAATGCGTGGCGCGTCTTGAATCAGATTGTTTGGAGCATTAGCTTATGTCCTTGACACTGGGCAAAATTCGTTCTTATTTGTGCTCTAGGAAGCTAAATCCGTCCGATTTATTCTAAAGCCAATGAATAGTGCTGATTCGACCCGGACCCCGAAAATTTCGTCTTAACGCTTCACTGGCGAACACCATTCACGAAACGGAATCGCGACGTGCTGTGAAATCGAATTTTCTAGAACAGTTCATTGGTGAGTAACGGATTAGCCCGTGCAAGTTCCGTGCACGGCTGACTGGGCACTCCTTTTCAGTGTCTCTTCACTTGTCAATCTTTCGGAGATGTTAATCCTATTCGGGATGGATAACCCTTCATAAATGGCTGACCATCGTATTTGTGCTGTGTGATGATAAGACCACCGTCAAACTTTACGATTTTGCAATTCTGCGATTTTGTGGTGGGTGTCGCGGCTCCGCACGCGAATTCATTGCGCAGTCTCAAAATTGTAGTATCGCCTGTCAAAGTGCCACGTCGCAAAATCGCAAAGTCTGACGGCGGCTTAAGATATCATCCCTACTACTTCGAAGGCGGGAAGGGGAGATAGCGTGGTTTATCAACACTAATGGGCCACGATCCTACTGCGTTCCCGTCCCGTGCCTTATTCCGTATCACAGAAAATGCTCGAAAACGATGGCTGGCTTTCGTAGGAATCAGGATTCTGCTGGAACAGTGGAGCAGGTCCACTGACACTCAGAGATGTCAGGTACCAAATAAGTGATAAGCCAAGAGTGATAGATTAATGGCATGATGATGGTCTACGAGCCTTGCAAGCACTCAAAGGCACATTCCAGGATTATTGGGATATCACATCTCCTGCCATGGATGGATAGTTCGACCCAAGCCACGTAGGCTGTACCTTTACCGAGGCGTGGATGTCAGTTGCTGAAGCGTGCAGTGCCAAAGAATCTAGTGCAACAGCTCGGCCCCGCCCACCAGCCGGGGGTGTGCTGCAAGTGTTCCGGTGCCTAATGTGGGGTCAGGTCACTCAGTGTGGGTTTACTTCACGAGGCGATTGGTTGACTGCCAATTTCAAAATCTTCGCTAGTAGCTGATCTACCTATGTCAAAGATAAGAGTCGAAGAGTAAAGGCAAAGATAAGAGTCGAAGAGTAAAGGCAGACCCCCGGCCGGGGTGGGCGGGGCCGAGCTGTTGCGTTAAACTCGTTGCCTCTGCACGCTCCAGGAACTGACACCCCCGCCTCGGTAAAGGTACAGCCTACGTGGCTTAGGTCGAACTATCCATTCACGGCAGGAGATGTGATATCTCAGTAATCCTGGAATGTGCCTTCAAAAGAACCGGGAGGGATCGTGAGAAAGAGGAAATGGACGAAATGATTGTTTTGAAAGGAGCATTTGAGGTTAAAAGCGATAGCTGGTAGAGAAATCTCAAAAGCGCGACTCTGTAGCCTGTATTCGCCGCGCAGCTCCTCGAACTACAACATGACCTGTCCGAGTTGCTCGCTTTAGGAAATGTTATTTGTTGTCTCGTAGGAAGTATTCCATCCATTCATTTATGATGTGAAATATGTGAAACAACAAACAACAACAATAAAGCGAAACAATGAATGGGTGAATAAGCGAAAGGGTAAGGAAAAATGTGTTCGTTTTAAAAAGAGTTCCATTGAATTCACACTCGATGTCTTACCAAGGTGTGCAATATGTGCAATGTCTGCAACCTAACAAACTGCAAGCGCTACGGTAGCTCCTACCGTACGCCAAATTTGCCCGGTGCCTTTAAAGGCAGGACCGCTCAATGCCTTTACGAACGGAACTCATTCATATCGTTTTTTATTTCTTTTCACCTGTAGTACGTTAATCTTTAATTTCAGCAAAACGCTCTGCTGGCCTCGTCAAGTTCGGTTCTATCACCGATGGCTGCAATGGCAGTTGCGACGAATCGTTTCTCTCCGCCTGATATCGTTCTGGAAATGAGACCTGAAAAAACGCAGGATTTTGCTTCGAGTAGGTTGTTTTTGTGAACAAAAGTCTCATAGCCCTAAAATAGTTCAGTGGTTTGCCATCGACACTTCTCAAAAAAAGGGAAAATGGTTTTTATCCTGCAAAAATTCAAAAGGAGCTATCAGGCTACTTTCAAGTTCCCGACTCATTAAGATATCAGGATTTCCAACTATAAGGCGTCGCGAAAACTTACAGTGAAGCGCTCGTTGCTTGGATGGGCAGAGCCGCTTCAAGCTGTGGAAGCTCCTTGCCGTGTTCTACCATATTGGCTAAGTATTCAAACTCGCATTAGTATTCGTACTCGTTCAACTTTATCCATATCAGTTTGTTGCCACCCTTCCTATACTTAAAAACAGTGTTAGGGGTAATGTGGATGATAAGGAATCCTTAAGGGGAGTCATTCACTCGAAAACTACGGGTTTGGAAAGCCTATTTGCGGCGAAATCCCCTGCGAAAGGGGCGCCCTCGAGCTGTGGCGAAGGCGGCCTTTTCAGCTCGAGCCGCCTTACTGTGCTCGGTCCGCCTTCTAGCGACTGATTGCCTGGGGTGGGAATAGAAGGTATAGCGGCCCGGTTTTTCTGTTTGAGCTTGAAGCGCACCCCAGAAAAAGGATGCTTCCTCATTTCCGAACATTCCTTCGTGTTTAGGACATGGCAACACGTCAGTGAAAAACTCGTCCGGACCACCCGCCTCTTCACGGGAAGGCTCCACGTTGGGAATCAACGGTGGGGGCAGGGGGCTATTTCTCAGGTCTTTGACCATTTCCATCCGTTTTTCTTCAGTCTCCTGTTACTAGGCAACTCGACTTTCATATTCACTACTTCTTTCACTTTTCTGCCGAACTTCCCCAAACACTGCCTTTAATCACAATTGCTTGTGGTAACTGATATCAGAGGACATGACTGTACATGGAGCTCTCTGTCATGACCATGAGTATCAGAGGTAGAAAATAAACATAAACGCATCGGAGTGTGAGGCCATACCTACGGGAATGGGTTCATACTTCGACGTGCCAACGGAAAGGCGTAGCTGCTTGTCTTTGCGTCTCTGCCGGTGCCACCCTGTCCCGATGAATGTGCCGCGTCTTCTCCACCTCTATCGCGCCGTTCTGCCTCGTTGCTTGTGAGTGCAGCCACGCCCTGCCGGCGCAATGTAAGTACGCGGCCTAAATTTAAAAGGAAAATGAAAAAGATCACTCCAATTATTGAGAAATTCATTTGCTACTGGTATATCAGGGTTTGAGATGAAATGATGGCCCCCTCAAATACAGAGTAATTTGAAATTTTCTGAGATTTTCTTCCTTCAAAGGTATGACACCCAAAAACTGAAGATTGGCCATTTAGAAATAACAGCAGCAGACACCATTGATCATGTGGTGGCGGATCGAAATACGCTACTCGGCAACGAAATTGGTGCTCGTGAGTTCTGCTTCCAGATCATTCGTATTGAATGAAAACCTCGCTCCTCTGTTCTACATAAGCCTCGTATTCTCTGTCAATTTTGCAATTCGAACACTATTTGAAACCTTTCAACGTAAACGTTTGGTATAATCAATTTCGGAAGGATGAAAGGAAAATAGGTGGTTCATCTTTATTGGCTGACCCAGTCCATAGATCATCGAAAATGCGCACGCTTTTCTTCTTTGTATCGCATCAAACACAGTCATAGGTGTGATGTGGTTGAGAAAACTCTAAAAGAAGTCATTAACATGGGAACTCTAAATAGCCTATTCAAAGAAAGAAAACAATAATAATCTTCGAATTTTGATAACTGCTGTTTATCGCAGCGGCTCGCGATGCTTATGTTACTAGTAACAATAATAATCGTTCAGGGAAATTTCAACACGTCCTCTAATTCATCTTCAAATCGCTCTGCTAAGCACAGTTCATGCACAGAAACTCGAGAAGACCCTAGAATTTTCCTTTATTCCAGAGCAGCAATCGAAAAATTGGAAGAAGAGCAACTTGTTTGAATTCCCGCCACACCATTTGAACAGTCGTCAGCGGTCAGCGCACAGTTCAAATTTTCGCGCCTAATGTTGACTTGCTTCTCCCCCTGCGTCTTTGACCACATGAGTGTCGCCTCTTCGCTCCTCAGCTCTTCCTCCAAGACCACTTGGACGCCCCATCCCATCGTCCGTCACATTAGGGAGCTCTATCTCAACTTGTACTAAACGCACGTGAAGCTTTGCATGCGACTTTTAGTATGTAAATATAACATAAATATGTGGATAACAGAAGGACTTAAATTTTTGTGGACGATTCCTTTCGTTGATTGTGACTTCTTAATTATATTTTAGCAAGTTTTCCCATGCGTGACATACCACCACCAGTACCTCCACCACCACCAGTACAATCACCGTCTGCAGTGTCAACAATGATTATGCCGAGGTTGTTACAGCCACCGCGGCTGAGGTCTGGAGGTATGATGGCCTGCATGAACAGTACTTACTTTTGAGATACGCCGTGCAAACAGTAGTCATCCATGTTATTGGGGGAAATTCAGTGACTGCTCAGGTTACGCGAGGAATGGAGATGAAAGAAGTGAGGTAAAATAAATACTAAACCTGTGTATATGGCTAACGTTGGATTCTCACTTTTTGAAACCCCAGACAATGAATTTAACGGCTATGCAAAGATTTTTTGAAAACTGTAGTTTCTACAGATTCGGTCTGCTTGGTAGTATCGTGAGAACGGCGTCTCTTGCCACTTCTCCACAGACTAGTAAATGAAGCGTAACTTTTAGGAATAGGCGTGGTCGAAACTCCATTGAGAGTCGATGAAGAAGCAACGCGAATTTTCGCCAGAAACACTTTGAACCTGGACGAGCCACCATCACGACGTTACAAATTGCCAATGAGAGGAGAGACCAACTCCATTGAGCAGTTCGAATAAATTTCAACAGTAAACATGTATAACTTTGTCAACAATATAATGTTGTATAATAAAGTATAATCACGCTTTACACTGTTTGTAAGAAGTGAAGAAAATCCGTTAGGCTGCATTCATACTCGGCGATGTGCGCTCGACCACGATTGCCGCGTGGCATCCGCTGTGCTGGACCTTGCGATCAATACACTCTGTGATGGCCTGCGCAAGCGATGGTATCGATCGGTCGCGGCAATGCACTCAATGCCGCGTTACGGGTGCGTTGCGGCTATCGCGCTGCCGTGTATGAATACAATATAAAGACAAAACAGCTCTAACAAGGGAGGGGTTTCAACTTCCCATGGAAATTTGAGTTGTGACGCAGATCAATCGATAGAGCTCCGAATACTGATTATAACAGTGAAAACCAAAATTGCTAAATGCCATTCTGAAGCGAATCAGGGGTGGTCAAAGTCTGCTTGTGATGCCTCCATGGCGAGGCGCTCCGTCATCAGCATGACTAGCGCTGAGCCATCAACGGCCCCCGTGGCTGAATGTAGTGTGCCGGTTCTGTAGGCGTGAGTTCGTGGGTTTGTTCTCCGTCGGGGCGCACTTCTTTTGCATATCGTGTTTCATCGCCATCACTTCTAAACGTTTCCTCGTATGATATTAGCGCGTAGGGGTTGCAGCTGGATCCAGTTTTTTGCCCAGCTTCGGAAAATTAGGGGTGGGCAGGGATTAAGTAGGAGTTTTTGAATTTCCGTCCACAAAAAATCCTGCAAGCTGAACAAGATAGCCTAAACATAACTATCACACTTGTCCATCACACTAAACGCACGTAACAAGCGTCAAATAAGAGCACTTGTTCGGCAAGGGTCGACGACTTCTCCTTTCTTAAATGGGTTGCCAGCCCATGAATTTTTCCGAGATTTGGTCAAATTCTCGAATTGGCTGAAAACTTGTCCCATAGGGTAATTTGATCCCCTGAACACGAAAATCACCCTGGTTTTGCGTGAAACGTATGGCTCGCGCTCTATGGGCTCCCAACATACCATGAAATGGTATTATTTTTTTTACAGAAAAACATTCATAACTTCATTCAGGTAATTGTTTGACAGATTCTGTATACAGATTTGAGATCAGCAGTTAAGAGCGCGTACAATGGTATGTGTCTCATTGCAAATGGCCATTTCGACAAACCGTCTGATGACAAAGCCCCTCGCTATTGAGGTATCACAAGCACTTTGACCCCTCCTAATTCGCTTTAGAATGGCATTTAACAATTTTGATTTTCACAGTTACAATCAGTATTCGGAGCTCTATCGATTGATCTGGGTCTTAATTCGAAGTTCCTTGGGAACTTGAAACCCTTCCCTTGTGAGACCCGTTGAAAACCTCATCATTATATGAAACCGATTCTTCTCTTATATCAAGCACCCTCTGTTCTTCCTCCTAACTCTCTGAAAGCGCTAGTTTCTTCTAAAAAGACCTCCAAAAAGGATGAGAAATTATTCTTCACTCCCACAGTTGAATGTCCCTGAAACATCAACGTCTCCTCGTCTTTGCATAACAAGATCCCGTCAGGAGTAGACTCGAAGTTACCGATAACGAAGTCATTTTGTGCTGATCGGGCTGTTCGTCGTTTAAAGACATGGGGTGAGGAGAAAGTGAGGACTGGGACTACAGGTTCCTAAAAACAAACCTCTTGCCTCAAATGAGGTGATGTGTGGAGAAACTCACATTGAAAAAAAGCGGCTCGTGGTCTTTATTGGTATTATTTCAGTCTTTTTCGTGATATCAATTTTTCTAGTCAATAGTTGAGCGAATATTTATTCTCCAAGATATTCCATACAACCAGCTATTATTATATAATATAATTTGCTAATAACTTATATACGGTGTTCTTGGAGGACAAGGACAGTAGGTGCCATCGGCTCCAGGCAGCGGTGGAGGTCCAGGAGCTCCTCTTATTCCATCAGGGCCACGTCGTCCTGGTTGTCCAGCCAATCCGAGCGGTCCTCGTGGTCCTGGTGATCCCCGGCCTTCCATTCAAGCCACGTGCTCCCATCCTTCCACGGAAGCCTGTTGTACCTGGTCTGCCAGGACTTCCTCGTGATTTGCGGTATTTCACACCGTCTTTACCAGGAGCTCCTGGTTTTCCGTTGGCTCCACGTCTTCCATCGGATCCTTTCTGTCCAGCAGGTCCAGCTGGTCCTGGACGGCCTGGTCTTGCCAGACCACGTAGACCTGGTCTTCCTGTAGGGCCTCGTGATCCTATTGGTCCTGATGGTCCACGGAGTCCCGGTGGCCCTTGAGGGCAGCGGATGCAGTCGAAACTGGACGCAGGGCAGTCAATGACTTGTATTGTCTGAAATATTTCTGGGTGAGGCTGGGCGGTTTTATTCTCTCAAAGATGACCATAGAAAAGGGGCAGGTGAAGAATGTCACGATGGGAACCTCACGGTGGAAAGAGTTTTGTCGTATACATTTGTGCCAACGTGCCTGACTTCCCTTGATTTTTATAAAGCCCTCAGTGTGGGATGCGGGCTGTATTCAAGAACTT
>OZ022260.1:4688598-4763265 GCA_963978905.1 Trichostrongylus colubriformis
CGAAATTGTGACGTTCGGGTTAAGCAAAGTACATATTATGACTCTAGTTAAGGAGTGTCTTAACTGTAACATCTTCAAGTGGAATGGACAATATTTTTCTCAGAACCGGGGACTTGCGATGGGCCAACGGCTAGCTCCAGTCTTAGCAATATGCTTCATGGGTAGGATAGAAAGACCGGTGATGGCACGTATGCCCATCATGTACTGTCGATACATCGATGACTGCTGCGTAATCACCTCAACGCAGACAGAAATGGATGAATTATTTGTGATCCTCAACAATCAGTCACAGTACATAAAGTTCACGAGAGAAGTCCCACGAGAAGATTGGCTTCCTTATCTAAACACACAGATTAAGGTGTCAAACGGAGAGTATAGTGTGAAGTGGTACCGAAAAAGCAGCTCAAAGAACATCTTACTCCATGCAAAGTCTGCACATCCTAGAGCTGTAAAAGTTGCGGTTGTTCGAAATATGTTTAGAACAGCAATTGCGGTTTGTACAGGCAACATGGAGCGGGAAGAGTCTCGCAAGCTAGCTTCCGAAGTTGCAAAAAGGAATGGCTACGTATCAAGTAGCTGTATATCAGGCTCACGAGGAAAAGGGCGTCCACCGAGAAATCGCGAGGACATTATGCCTCTCCAGCTACCTTTCATATCAGACAAAGTCAGCGCAGCTATAAAACAATGTATTGCTCGAGCAGAACTAGCCAATAAGGTCGTTTTGATAAACATACCAAACGACAATATTAAACATCTACTAGTTCGCAATAGGCTTTATGATCGTACGTGCAATACTGAAGACTGCGCTATTTGTCCATATGGAAGGGAGGGAGACTGTGCACAGAGAGGTACGATATACCAGCTTCAGTGCTCAACCTGTGACCAGATTTATATTGGAGAAACGGGTCGAATGTTAGGGACACGCGTTAAGGAACACTTAGCCGGAAAGCGACGGAAAAACATGCTCAATCCACTTGGCAGACATCGAGTAGAAGAGCACGGGGGCAATGACTTCAATATCAAGTGCAAAATCCTTGCCCGCGAAGAGGACATTGGGTGCAGAAAAGCTCTAGAGGCGTTCTATATCCACACAAAAGACCCAAAGCTAAATAACCGAAATGAGTGCATGGCCATTACAACAGAGTTCTTACCCTTCATTTCGCTGTGTGGATTATGACGACACCGGTCTCGAGTGCCACTGGTGTCTCATTTTTCCATACTCGGTCACTGGAGGAAGCGGAGTGGAGACTCCTACTGGAACGTCGTAGGTTGGTTCCCTTTACTGGACTATTTTCGGGTTTGAGATCTAACAAGGGTTGAAGACAAGGAGAATGGCAGGGCCCTTCACCGGATGAGGTACAGGTTGGAAGCTCCGAACTTTTAGGTCTTGATAACGACGATTTGTTCGAAACGTCGACCAATAAACGTTCCATAACAAACCTGGTTGGCACAGAAGAATAAAGAAAGAACAAACATCCAGACATGCCCAGGTTTCAAGAAGATCGAACATGGAATTTACTAAAGCTTGCGTTTTGAAACAGCGTGAAAAGGAAACAGGAAAAACTCGGAAACGGAGGGGGTCACCTACCAAAAAGAATCACAGAAAAATTCAAGTAATACTTCATTATTCTCCAACTTTCGCATCCAACCGCATTATTCTCGGCACGGCCTTCCTATCGAATGGACCCCTATCTGAGGTTCGGGCTTGCCCTAATGCTTGACTTTGTCGCTGATCTAAGGCCGCGTTCATACTCAGCGCCGGTAGAGTATGGCTGTGTTCATAGGCCGTGAGGTAGAGTTGCGCTAGGGATGTGCAGAGAAAACGCAGACAACGAGACAGTGTGGCACAGGCGGAGGTCACGCCTTGCCGCCGGCACCGCAGAGTATGAAAGCGACGCAACTGCCTCCTATTCTGCAAATTTTCCTGTTCCAGAATTGTACCAGATTTATCGGAAGCCACCGATCGGTCTCGTAAATGTAAAGAACGAATACTCATTCAAAATTCATGGCGAATTTCTATGAAAGTCGTGTGCAAAGAGGACCTCGAAAGGGAAGGAAAACATATGGCTCAACCGTGAGCGGGAATAGTTCGTTGATATTGGAAACGGCGGTAATTATGAAATGTTCTGGAGTTCAAGTTTGATTCGGTGAACCAAGTAGGGGGGGGGGGGTGCAGATGTTATTGTAAGAAAAGAGGTATGATTAGGTCTAGCTCTCGTCAGAGCGTAAGTAAGTATACCGCTTATTTTGCGGAAAGCTATCAGAGAGGGAAGGTAAAGTAACTGTTTTGGGCAAACAGCAGGTCATGCATTACTATCGTTTCTAAGCGGAATGTGGCAAGTTTCGGAGGCGAAAACGTAGCTTATGAGCGTTCGCATGCGGTGTCTCATAGTGAAATTATAGGTGGCAGGTGTGTATATTTAGGGCAAGACCACATCGCGGCATGCTGCGCGCGGCGCGATGTTTGTGAGTCTGGGGTAGTTAAACACCGAAACATTAGGTTGTGTCTACTTTGCGCCATCAGGGCGTGCGTTTACAGGGAGCGAGGAAGAGTGGCACGAGGAAGGTACAGAAACGCAAGAGACATAGTGGCACAGGTGGAGACGCAAAGACACGCAGCCACGCTGTGCTGCCGGTACCGCAAAGTATGAACGCGGTCTTACCCCGTCGTGTTCCTCATTTTATCCCTTACTATAACAGTACAGTAATCACCCGGGTGGGGTTAAACTTTTATGAGACTGTCATTTGATATCGTCACATGCAACTGTATCATAGGGTTGCGGATAGCGGCTTGTCAGTTTCGGCTGGGAGGGTAAGGGTTAGGAATGGAACAGGCACAACAATGGGCGATGTTTATTTGCGTAGCAGCACTGGCTGTTAGATGGCTGCTTCCGCTTCATGACATGCCGAACCATTCCCGTCTCGTAGGTGTGTGTGTGTCTGTGGTGAAATCAAATAAACAGATCACGTTGCGTGCTCGAGGCGAGAGGTGGGAGAGTATGGGAAAGGATCCTGAGCAAAAAAAAAATCGTTGCGGGATTTTAATCCGCACCAATGCCGCGCAGCAGTTATCATACCCATTGACGCTATAACACCAAAGGGGGAGCTTGCAGATTATGCGAACATAAAGCATTCGGTATTGTTTAGTTCCTTGTGGGATGAGCCATGCATTTTTTTCTTTGCTGTAGTGCCACTTGAAGGGGACTCTGTTTAGCGGGCTAGCAACACCGATTTGTACTATGGCTGGCCACTAAGGTCGCGGACTAGGCTAAATACGCATTATTCGATTAGAAGTCGTATGCATGGCGTGTCCCAAAAGAATGTTGGTCAACGTTCGATCGCTTCTCCTCCCATTGGGTAAGGCATGGGAAATCGTGCAGGTATGTGAATTCAAGGACAGTGGAAAATGCACCAAAAGTGACCCATGCATCGGTCTCTTTCACTGACCAGTACACATTCAAAGGCACCATTCGCGCTCGCTGATGGGAGGAGACATAGCTGATTCTTATTGGTCTTTGGGACAGAAAAACCGCGCGGCCTTGTTCGGCGTCCGACGATCGCGCACGAGTTGCCCAATTGTGATTGTGGCGGCGCATTTGTGCAAGAGCTAAAGCTTTCCTAAAGAGGAAAATGTGAATGGAGGAGAGTGAATTGAAACCCTGGAAAGCCAGTACACGCCTTAATCTGTAGCGAGTGGCAATAGGCGTAGGTCATTGCACTCTCGACCTGTGCATTGGCTTTGATAAGTGCGCAGTCGGCCAACGATGACGACTTTGTCCCCATTCAGACGTCATGAACATCGTTATTTTCAGGCCACATTACATTGTTGGTGTGCAAAAACAGTAATTCAGCGATATTCTGCCGTAAAAGATGTCGTCAACAAAAAAATCTTATTAAAACAGAGTGACTTCATTATCCACTGAAACCAGCCACGTCATTATAGAAGTTTGCATTCAGACACACTCGAGGCCGGACTTGTTGAAAACCGCAAAATACTCTGTATTCGTACAATCAATTTGTTCTGAGCTTTACTTTAAGATGGTAAGAGCTGCCCCCCCCCCCCCTCCCAAAAAAAAAACTGAGGCTTAGGCTAAAGATGTGGATAGGCCTCACGGTGCGAATGCGAGCTCAAAATGCGTCACTGATCAGCGAGCAGACTTCAGACCAGACTGAATGCATACAGAGCAGCCGCAACTGTGCCTATGTTTACATTATTCGGCCAACTTCGACAGAAAATGAACCAGCCGTCATTTTGAGGGTCAAGATTTTCAGGCAGCGGCTCGCAGAATAAACCATTTGATCCTTGGTTACTTGAAGACTCATTTTAATGCGCTAAAGGCTGCTTGACTTCCTGGTAAAATGAACCAAAAGTGGCGAGCCAAGTAATTTCTGATCGCCAACAGTAAGACTATGGAGTTCCAAATTCAGAATATCAAGCACCTAGTGGAGATTGCTCCGTGCACCCGCTTTTAGTTAGAGCTCGACCGAGCGGTAGAACGCCCTTGCTTCAAATGAGTATGACATTCACACAAATTAGGTCAAACCAAATCTACGAAGGTATTACTCAAATGAAGTTTTAATGTGCATTTTGAAAAATGGGCATGTTGGGTGAACAGTGCTCAAGAGCTTTCGAGCTTTTGTCAAATTGAAATAAACAAAATGTTGTGGTTCTTTTATGAGAAAACTTCAGTGGATGAAAGCACTGCATAAGACTCGTTCCACGCTTGTCAGAGTCGAAAACTGTCGAAAAGTTGAATGCTTCTGCATAGATATTGACGACTGGATGATTATATAATAAATAAATTAATTAATAACAAATTGAAATAAATAAATATAATGCCGCCACTGCCCCCCACCCCCATTGTGTATGGTCGCTTTGGAAAGCTGAGCGGAGATAGCAAAAGGCGCCGTCTCTTTTTGGCACGGTCTATAGATCGAATTCTCCCAAGCCAGCACCATTTAATCTATTTGTATTCGCTGTATTTAGTTGGAAACAGTTGAAAGAATCGTAACGGGAATTGTTCTTAAAACTGTAGAAGATACAGCAGTACATGAACAGAAAAAAACGAAAGCAAACGAGAAATTTCTTTTGTCTCACAGCAGAAATCGAAAAACTGGAAGAAGAACTACTCGTTCGAACTCACTCCGAGCAACTTTCGAACAACTGCCCGTGAGAAGAGCGCAGTTCAAATTTTCGCGCCCAATGTTGATTTGCTGCTCATCCTACGTCTCTGACCACGTGATCATCGCCTCTTTGCTCTTAGAGCCCTCCGTGACCGCGCCTTCTCGGACATCCTGTCCCGTCGGATGTGACTTTGAGGAGCTAGCTCTCTCTCAGCACGATACTTGTTTTCTGTATGAAACTTTGCATGCGGCCCTTAGTAGGCAGATGCCTAAAATAATGGTAACAGGAGATCTCAAGTTTTTTGTGGACGATCCCTTTAAGTGCCATGCCAATTTTATGGCGACAAGCACCGCTTCTGTTGTATTGGTCTTTGTTCCAGTCAGCTCTTTCCAAGGAAGGGTGAAAGTCAATTGCGTGACGTATTTCTTGCTAAGTTGTTATTCAATTGAACAACCTATCATTTGTCGCGTCTCAGTCAGTCTTACCATTTCTACATCGTATATGGTGCAAAAGGAGCCTCTGCGGCGTCATACCGCCGCGTGACTACCTTTAAATCCCCACCGCGTCCATCATAATAAAACTACGTGCACGTCGTCCCTTCAGAGCCATGAGAGTCTCATCTATAAATATTTTAGATAATCTTGATCAACAATGGATCAAAAATTGAACAAGATCGATAAGAACATGGAACCAACTCAGAATGAATTCCAGTTGAGGATTGCTGAAATGTCCAGGCAGGTTCTATTTCTGATACTCTTGGACCAACGAGGTGTGGGACAGTTAATTAATGGTCTACCGTCTATAAAATGGTTTTCCTCAGGGCTTAAACGTGATTTAGAGGTTCAGAAGTGCCTACTGAACTGTAAGGAGCCTCCTCTTCGTGAATGTTTTTGAAGGAATCTTCGTTATTCATAGTAAATCCTTATATTTAGCCACCGTCAAGGAGTAGACTTGTTAGTCTAACCAACAACTAGTGCAGGCGCCGCCATCCATAGCGTCGAGTGGACGCCGCAAAGCGAAAATTCGACATCCAATGCGGTTCCGAATTCTAACCACAACTTTAGTCAGCGTTTCCATATCTCGTTCAAATTTTTTTTTGTGTTTCGAAGACAACTGTTGAAAGAAAGTATCTCAGCCGAGTAGGATGCAGTGTGAAGGTGGAAAAAATTATCTAACTGATAACACTGAAAATGATCAGCACCGTGCTTCAGTGCTGTAGTTTGCTGTCAGGATTCCAACGGACGGGTAACAATGTTTTAGCCTCATTCCGCTTGATTTTTTGCATAACGGCTCGTTTTGTTGAGTTAGAAGCTTTTTATGGCTCATTGAATTTTTGAAAGGTTTGGTAATTTTCAGAGCTTCCAGAAAATGATTTATCACCTTCACACTGCATCCTACTCGGCTAAGATACTTCTTTCGTGGAGTAGCAGTTGCCTTCCAAGTACTAAAAAAAAAACGATTTTGTAAACGGCGGCTAAAATTATGGTTAAGGCCAAAACCGCACATATTTTACCGCTACTGTAAGGCAATACACCCTTTTTTGAGCTGGAAACGTGAAAACCTTGTCGCTGTCTTCTTCGATGGGAATGGTATATTGGTGGTTGCTTTAGAAGTGATCAAGTTATTTGATGGAAACTCGATGAGGCTTCACCACACGTTTGCTGCATCTTTCATAGTTGTTGATGCGTTGAAGAACCTGTACACAGGATTCTGATGGTGTCACATCGATGATGCTCATCTTCAGCATCGTCTCCATTTCTGGGATTGAACGGTGTGAGCCGGTTGTGCGTGTGTGTGACGAACGAACTGTCGACGCGCATCGCTTCCTCCTCGCCGTTTCCTCCATGGGTCCTCCCCTCACTTTCCATTTTAGCGCATCACATAGTTCGCCGTTCAGTCGAATAGCATCTCTTGGAGACCGTTTCAGTCTTCCTAAAGGTCTTCTTTGGGTGTTGCAGCGTCCCTCATCATCCTTCTTCAGCTTTTGACTGCCTTTTGTAAGTGTAAGTCTTTTAGAGCATGTTTCAGCCGAATCTCGGTGAGAGGAGAGCTCCCAAGCTTACTGTCGATCGATCGACTGGTCATCTTTTCTTCATGGAGATAAACTTGTCATTCCTCCTGTGCCTCCTTACCTATGCACCTTTTCTGAAATCAGCTCGAACTAAACGTGCTGCTGCCGACACAACGGTGCCATGGCACGGTGAGCATGCTTCGGTTTTAGTCATTTTAATTTAATTGTTCATGGTTTTTGAAATGCTTGTGCTTTTGATCGAATCGTGTTCAAACGAACGCTCTGGTAACTTTCTGTTGAATACCGCGGTCATAGGGTAGGACGAAATATAGGCAAGGTTCATCTGCACTCTCCCCATTCATTTATTCATTGAAATGCGATCTTACCGATGATCGAAAAAGGGGTGTTTACCTCGAAAACGTTGGCATTACCCTTTGTTTCTAAGTTTCATAGACCAACTACGGCTTGCGATGAGCGTGACGCCGCGTACTTGAGGAAGGCTACCCAACGGTGTGCAGGGTACGAAAGAAAGAGGCGCGGGGGACCAAGATTACTGGAAACATACTGCGGCGTATCTAACAGGGTCCCGAGAAAATACCGTAATCCTACCGAGGACTGAAGCCGTTATAAATATAAATCAGTGTCTTTATCCTCTCAGGGGTAAGTTGGGACACACGTTTTTGGCCGAGGCCTGTGATCCTGTGTCAGCCTCTGGCCCTGCTCTTTCGAATAAATTTTCAGTCAATTTGTTCACGTAAATCCTATCCTCCTTGCACAATGCTCTATTCGCTTTTCAGAATACCCGTAAAGGAAAGTGTTGTAGAAAACAAGTGGCAGGGATGTAGCAGGTCACTGAGTAACCTGGAGGGCCTATTGACCGTGTGTCCTAACCGTTACCTGTCGATTTATGGACAGCGTGCGTGGTTGAAGGAGGGAGGTCACTCGTCCTGGCTACAGTTTCGTCACTGCTTAGGGACTGTTCACAGTTCGCGATTCAGACGATCATGCGGTTCACGCGAATCAGGCCGATATCACTCATCCAATCGATACGTATCTCATCCCTTTCGCCTGAATCGCTTGGTCCATATGTATCTCATTCCTGCTGCATGAATCGCGCGATTTGTGAACTCTGAACAATACTTTTAATTTTTGATAACTGCTGTTTATCGTCGCAGCTCGCGATGCGAAAGTTACTACGAGGATGCTGAGTTATGGGCAAAAGCTTCGGTGCCGGACGGGACTCGAACCCGCACTTCATCCTTTCCGGGGATATGTGCTAATCCATTACACTACCGACACCACCTTCACCTTAACTCAGCTTTCTGAATGGTATATTTACCATAGCTTATCAGCACTCACACGTATAACGTGTTGAGCCGGTTGGCCAATAAACCACCTGAACAATACCTCACCGTAACTGCCATATGATGTATCTAAAAAGCCTAATATTACATTGTTTGAGGCCGATTCGATTCACGAAGTTCCCGTGATACAATTGGCTGCGAAGTTTTCACTGCGAAACCCCAAGACAAAGCCGAAAAATCTCTTTGGCTCTATATTTCCAATCCATCCGTTTAGTGGAAGTGGAACAAGGGATTTTACAGTTCCCTGCCCCCCCCCTCGCGATCAAGACCCCTTTCAGTGAAAGTGTTCGTTACACGTGGTTAAGCAAGAGAACCTTGAGAGTTCTGGAAGCGATGACGCATAGAGCGCCGAAGGAAGCGACCGGACCGGCTTCTCTCCTCCTATTAAGGGATTTGTAGCCTCTCATAAACGGTTAATCTGCCAAGGACTACGAATTGCCCCTGTTTTTTTATTCGTTCGGATACTGTGAGATTATAGGGGAAAATTCTAGCCTTCAAAGGAAATCATTTCTTGAACGACCTAGGCAGTTTCAGATTTTTCTTTTTCTTTTACGGGTGGGTTTAACTGGCTGTGAGATTTCTTCAAAAAGTTTTTGCACGAAAAATACCTGGGCAATTCGTAATTGAAGTGGGTGGAACTGCCTTAGTCGTCAAACGTACTTACTACCACTGGAATAGAACCGTTTGTCCCATGAAACTAAACCTTCCATCCTTCCGATGTTGGTTATCTATCATTGGTGCTGTATGCCTGTATGGAGAGGAGGGGGGGGGGGAAGGGTGGCAAAAATCAGTGATTTAAAAAAAATCAAGTCGAAAATCCTGAGTTGTTAATTTCTGGCTTCTGCTCTAAGTCGCTGGTTATATTCGTATGTGGTTAAGTGCCTTACGATTCGAAATGGAAATCATATGCATGGCCCATCCCTGAGGCCGTGTTCGGCGCTAGTAAATTCCTGAAAATCACGGCCTCACCTCAGGTCATGGGTTCCAAATGTTGTTAATCCAAAGCCTTCAAAGCAGTGTTTAGCTTCAGTGGAACTGCAACGAATCTTTCAAGCGGGTAATCGACGAGCGGCCGACATCGAGCACTTCACGAAACAAGCAGCTGTCAGGCAAAATGAGGTGTGTTTGCTTCATCTGTATCGTCAATATTCTCAACCATATTTTATAGTTAAAGACTCGTCATCAATAATTCTTCCAGCCACCTAAACTAAACAAAAGTAGAGGGCATGGCTTAACCACGCGTTGATCGATAACCTTATTTTGACAGCTTTGGGATCAGTGAGGAATTCAGTATAATTCTCGAAATGTTATTTTAGATTTCCTTTGTTTTCTTGATTCTTAGAACGAATTTCAATATTAACTAGGGAGTACATATACGGTATTCTATTTCGTATTTTTTTTTCTTCAGGGGAGGGCACATTTATCAAGTTGAGCTCCTGAGCTGTTGTGTTTATGATTTCTGACTTGATTCTGAATCCACATCTCGATCAATTGGTTGTATGTTTCATCACAACGTGAAGTGGTGTAGTGACAAGTGGCGCTGCTCCCACTCGCACAGTCGAGGAATTGGTTCCCAGATCGGTGTCACTTCATACCAAACCAGCCTTCCACTTCATTATGATCGAAAATATGTGCTAGATTCTTGTGGAAGCATAAACAACAATATGTTAGCCAGAGGCCATATAGCCTTCAAATGCTACAGCGAGTCTGAATCGATGTAGAATGCGTGGCGCGTCTTGAATCAGATTGTTTGGAGCATTAGCTTATGTCCTTGACACTGGGCAAAATTCGTTCTTATTTGTGCTCTAGGAAGCTAAATCCGTCCGATTTATTCTAAAGCCAATGAATAGTGCTGATTCGGCCCGGACCCCGAAAATTTCGTCTCAACGCTTCACTGGCGAACACCATTCACAAAACGGAATCGCGACGTGCTATGAAATCGAATTTTCTAGAACAGTTCATTGGTGAGTAAAGGATTAGCCCGTGCAAGTTCCGTGCACGGCTGAC
This sequence comes from Trichostrongylus colubriformis, assembly GCA_963978905.1. Classification (NCBI taxonomy): domain Eukaryota; kingdom Metazoa; phylum Nematoda; class Chromadorea; order Rhabditida; family Trichostrongylidae; genus Trichostrongylus; species Trichostrongylus colubriformis. The sequence goes on from OZ022260.1 coordinate 4,699,106, forward strand.
TGGGCACTCCCTTTCAGTGTCTCTTCACTTGTCAGTCTTTCGGAGATGTTAATCCTATTCGGGATGGATAGCCATTCATAAATGGCTGACCATCGTATTTGTGCTGTGTGATGATAAGACCGCCGTCAGACTTTACGATTTTGCAATTCTGCGATTTTGTGGTGTCGCGGCTCCGCACGCGAAGTCATTGCGCAGTCTCAAGATTGTAGAATCGCGTGTCAAAGTGCGACGTCGCAAAATCGTAAAATCGCAAAGTCTGACGGCGGCTTAAAGGAATCGTCCACGGAAAATGAGATTTTGTGTTACCCATATATTTATGTTGTATTTGCCTAATGTTGGCCTCATACAAAATTTCACGCGAAAAAATGTGAATCTGGCTGAGATACAGCACCACAAAGTGCGGTCCCAGTGGGCGGGGCCTCCGTGTAAAAGCCTCGTACCGCGTCCGCCGTGGTCTGAGACGCATTGTAGGGACAGAAGATTACGTAAACAGTCCCACTCTCCGTTCCCAACGGCGGCGGAAGACGGTACGAGGCTTTCACACGGAGGCCCCGCCCACTGGGACCGCACTTTGTGGTGCTGTATCTCAGGCAGATTCACATTTTTTCGCGTGAAATTTTGCATGAGGCCAACATTAGGCAAATACAACATAAATGTATGGGTAACACAAAAACTCATTTTCCGTGGACGATTCCTTCAAGATATCATCCCTACTACTTCGAAGGCGGGAAGGGGAGATAGCGTGGTTTATCAACACTAATGGGCCACGATCCTACTGCGTTCCCGTCCCGTGCCTTAATCCGTATCATAGAAAATGCTCGATAAAGATGACTGGCTGTCGTAGGAATCAGGATTCTGCTGGAACAGTGGAGCAGCTCCACTGACACTCAGAGATGTCGGGTACCAAATAAGTGATAAGCCAAGAGTGATAGATTAATGGCATGATGATGGTCTACGAGCCTTGCAAGCACTTAAAAGAACCCGGAGGGATCGTGAGAAAGGGGAATTGGACGAAATGATTGTTTTGAAAGCAGCATTCTAGGTTAAAAGCGATAGCCGGTAGGAAATCCGGATTCAAAAGCGCAACTTTGTGGTCTGTATTCGCCGTGCACTCCTCGAACTGCAACATCACCTGTCCGAGTTGCTCGTTTAGAAAATGTTATTTGCTCTCTCGTAGGATGTATTTCATTTTCATTTATGGTGTGAAATATGTGAAACAAAAAACAGCAGCAATAACGTGAAGCAATGAATGGGTGAATAGGCGAAAGGTTAAGAAAAAATGTGTTCGTTATAAAAAGAGTTCCATTGTATTCACACTCGATGTCTTAGCAGGTGTGCAATGTGTGCAATGTCTGCAACCTAACGAACTGCAAGCGTTACGGTAGATCCTACCGTAGGCCAAAATTGCCCGGTGTCTTCAGAAGGCAGGACCGCACAATGCGTTTATGAACGGAACTCTTTTAGATGGTTTTTATTTCTTTTCACCTGTAGTACGTAATCTTTGATTTCAGCAAAACGCTCTGCTGGCCTCGTCAAGTTCAGTTCTATCACCGATGGCTGCAATGGCCGTGGCGACGAATCGTTTCTCTCCGCCTGATATCGTTCTGGAAATGAGACCTGAAAAAACGCAGGATTTTGCTTCTAGTGGGTTATTTTGGTGAACAAAAGCGTCATGACCTTGAAACAGTTCAGTGGATGACACTTTTAGAAAGAAAGGGTAAATGGTATTTCTTCTGCAAAAATCCAAAAGGGGTTATCAGGCTACTTTTAAATTCCCGACTGATTAAGATATCAGGATTTCCAACTATAAAGCGATTCACGAAAACCGCAGATGAGCAGAGCAGCTTCAAGCTGTGAAAGCTCCTTGCCGTGTTCTACCATATTGGCTAAGTGTTCAAACTCGGTCTAGCCATATCGCTTTGTTGCCACGCCTTCCTATACTTAACCACAATTGCTTGTGGAAACTGATATCCCAGGACGTGATTGTACATGGAGCTCTCTGGTCATGACCATGAGTATCACAGGTCTTCCTGTTCTTCTCCCTAGCGTTAGTCCCACGCCGTCGCAGGGTCCGCTGTTCTTGCCAGACGTCCACTTCCTCCTATCCTAGGCATCCTCAGCCGTGGCCTTCACTTCTGTGAGGTCGCTCTTGATGACGTCCCTCCACCTCTTCTTTGTGGCTCCACGTGGCTGCTTCCCTTGCGCATCGAACTCCAGTGCTTTTCTTACGGGGTGGTCCTCTGTTCTCCTCAGCACCTGCCCATACCATCGCAGCCGTTGCTCTTTCATTCTCAGCTGGACGGGAGCCGTCTGAGTGATCCCTCTCACATCCTCGTTCCTGACCCTGTCCAGTCGCGTCCAGCCGCATGCCCATCTCAAAATCCTCATTTCAGCTGCGTGCAGCTGCTTTTCATGTATCTTACTTATGGGCTAGCACTCGCTTCCATACAGCATTGCAGGCCTTATTACCGCTCGATACAACTTGCCTTTGGGCGTCCTGGAGCACCGCCTATCGCACAGTATTCCGATAGACTCCCTCCACTTTATCCATGCCGCGATAATCCGGGCATCCACTGCTTGGTCTACCGTACCATCACCCGCCAGATCACTAAAGAGTTATCGGAAGTCTTCTACCTTCTCGATGTTCCCATGGCAGTCCGTGATCGGTTCTAGGCATTCTTCGGAGCTTGTGAACTTAGTCTTGTTGACATTCAATCGGAGCCCATTCCTTGCCAGCCTGTCCTGCCATTGCTGTACTTTCGCTTGCAGTTCTTCTCTGCTTTCTGCTACCAGTGCTATATCGTCAGCGTACAGGATGGTCTTCAGTGCTCCTTCTGTGAGATCTTTCACCATCACATTCAGAGTGAGGAGGAAGAGGTACGGGCTCGGGGCCGTTCTTTGATGCACCCATACCATAATATCCACTTCCTTCGACAGCCCGTGAGGAGTGCATACAGCTGCCTTGGCTCCATCGTACATATCCTTTATGAAGGCGGTCAGCTATTCCGGTACATGGAGTTTCCGCAAGGTATTCCAGAGCATCGGCCTGGGAAGACGGGCGTAAGACTTCTCAAGATCGAGGAATGCTAGGTAGCATGGTCGCCTCTTCTCTCGATATTTCTCCATCACCTGCCTGGCGATGAAGATGGCGTCGGCTGTGGATTTTTCGGGCACGAACCCGAACTGTTCTTGGAAGATAGGGATGAGTTCCCTCAGTGAATCAATCAGCCTCTCGTACAGCTTCATGGTATGCGCTGTCAACTTGATCCCACGGTAGTTGGAGCACTCCATTGCATCACCCTTCTGTTTGAAGATGGGGACGATCGTATTAGTCCTCCACCCATCTGGAATCCTTCCTTCAGCGATCACGGTGTTGAGGAATCGAGGGAACCAATCTATCCCGAACTCACCCAATGCCTTCCATTCATCTATAGGCACTCCATGTGGACCAACCGCCTTCCCAGTTTTCATCTTCCCTAGCATACGGAGAACCTCTCCATTTGTTCAGAGTAGGATTGGACCTGCCGTGGCCTCCGTCTTTGGGCTCTCGTCACGGGGAAACTCTTCGTTTAGCAACCTATCGAAGTACTCCTGCCACCGTCTTTTCACATCGACTGGCTTCTTTCCGGTCACTGCGACATGGCCGTTCAGGTCCCCCGCTACGGTGAGATAGTCATTTTCCGGGACTGCCTTGATGGCTTCATCGAGGTTCAGATAGAACTGGTCTTTTTCGAATTAGAGGCAGCCAGCTTGCGGTGCGTACATTGTCATTATGGTCCAGCACCCCTGACTTGTGTTTATCCCTACAGACGTGATTCGGTCGCTTATCCTGTCCAGTGCAGAGACACAGTCCTTGAGGGAGTCTGCTACGGAGAGTTTGACACCGTCACTGATCTCCCTTGCCTATGCCCCTTCCCAGCGAGTTTTCTGGAGGCATAGAACTTGGATGTTTCTGCGCTTCATCAGATCAGCCACTTCCCGGGACTTGACGGTCAGCGACCTCACATTAAGAGTCCCGATTCGAACTAACTTCTTTGGCCGAGGTCGTTCACCCCTGGTAGCCCTCGCATAGTGGCCACAGAACTGGGGCGAGAGTCTGCGCGCCACTTCCGGGTGACGTCTTAGCATTATAACTGATTCCTATTGCGACTTTAGACATGTTTGCTGTGACTGGCTTCTCCATCAGCCGGCCTGTCGACCTGGGCCTGACGCAGGTAACGTCACCATTTTTGCAATTTCTTGCAAGGCATAGTTTTGTGCCTCGGCGAGGATCGAACCCAGTGGTCTTGATTGTGCAGACGTGAGCCTACTTCTTAACCACTCGGCTGTCCCTGCTTCCATGAGTATCACAGGTAGAAAATAAATATTGTAAACGCATTGGAGTGTGAGGCCATACATACGAGGCTAGTTTCATACTTCGACGTGCCAGCGGAAAGGCGTGGCTGCGTGTCTTCGCGTCTCTACCTATGCCACCCTGTCCCGTTGCATGCGTCGCGTCGTCTCCACCTCTCTCGGGCCATTCTGCCTCGTTGCTTGTGAGTGCAGTCTTGCCCTGTCGGCGCAAAGTGAGAACGCGGCCTAAGTTTAAAAGGAAAATGAAAAAGATCACTCCAATTATTAAGAAATTCATTTACTACTGGTATATCGGAGTTTGAGATGAAATGATGGCTCCTCGGATACAGAGTAATTTGAAATTTTCTGAGATTTTCTTCCTTCAAAGGTATGACACTTAAAAATTGAAAAGATTGGCCATTTAGAAATAACAGCAACAAACACTATTGATCATAAGGTGGCGGATCGAAATACGCTACTCGGCAACGAAATTGGTGCTCGTGAGTTACACTTTTAGATCATCCGTATTGAATGGAAACCTCGCTCCTCTGTTCTGCATAAGCCTCGTATCCTCTGTCAATTTTGCATTTCGAATACTATGCGATACCTTTTGACGTAAACGTTTGGTATAATCAATCTCGGAAGGATGGAAGGAATTACAGGGGGTGCCAAAAAAAAAAGTAATTTTGTCTCCTCCACTTTCGACCCCATTTAGCCAAACTACAGTAAATTCTATTGAGGTATTCTCATCTCCAGAATCAAGAGCAGACCTAACTCTATCATTATACTCCGTGGCAGCCTCCTGCACGAGCAGAAACGGGAGCAAGGAAGGACTGAACAAGATGTATCACCTCAACTGGGCAAAATCCGGAATTTCTTCGCCCTCTTTCACAACCTTGCTGACGTCCGTTCAGTCTGGGTACCTAAGGGGATTCATACCGGATGGTGTTCTATAAAATTGCGTTTTTTCCGGGTTCCCAGCGCCCTTCGTTTCCAAGAGCCAAAACGTTCCCCTACCACTGAAACCCCTCCGGAGGCGGATTTGAGGCATGAAAATGATACTTTGGATCATAGCAGCCTTGTCCAAGCAGCAGGGGCTCTGTGACTTCCAAGAACCGAAGGGCCAACCCTCAGGAAGCTTCCCACAAAAGACCTACCACGGAGCTTGGCTCCACTGTTTTTAGCGAATTTTTAAATGTAGGTACTCCGAAGCCCGACTGCGCCGAATGAAACCTCCATATTTTTATGAACATGAATGTGAGGAGCCACAGCTCGTTCCTGCTTTTAGAGGAACATTTCGGGAATCTTTTGCCCCAATACCTTTATCTCTTTCGTTTCCCTACGTTTTGTAAAATTGGCAGATGTGAGCCGTGGGCAAAATTACTTTTTTTTTTGGCACCCCCTGTATAGGTGGTTCATCTTTAGTGGCTGACCCAGTCCATAGATCATCGGAAATGCGTACGCTTTTCTTCTTTGCATCGCATCAGACACAGTCATAGGTGTGATGTGGTTGAAAAAACGCTAAAAGAAGTCATTAACATGGAAACTCCAAATAGCCTAATCAAAGAAAGAAAATAATAATAATCGTTCAGGGAAATTCCATTACGTCCCCTAATTCGTCTTCAGATCGCTCTTCTAAGAACAGTTCATGCACACAAACTCGAGAAGACCCTACAAGTTTTCTTCATTCCAGAGCAGTAATCGAAAAGTTGAAAGAAAAGCAACTTGTTTGAATTCCCGCCACTCCATTTGAACAGTCGTCAGCGGTCAGCGCACAGTTCAGATTTTCGCGCCTAATGTTGACTTGTTTCTCCCCCTGCGTCTTTGACCACATGAGTGCCGCGTCTTTGCTCCTCAGCTCTTCCTCCAAAACCACTTGGACGCTCCATCCCATCGTCCGTCCCTTTAGGGAGCTTTATCTCAACTTGCACTAAGCGCACGTGAAGCTTTGCATGCGACTTTTAGTATGTAAATATAACATAAATATGTAAGTAACAGAGGGCTTAAGTTTTTGTGGACGATTCCTTCCATTGCATTTGTACGGACTCTAAAGGTGAAATGGAATGATCAGAGGTAAATTCTTACGAAAGCGAACTCAGGACGTGAACGGTGGCAAATCGCTGTACCTTAGACAAAATTACGATCCCTGCTTTCAAACAATTGTTGATTGTGACTTCTTAATTATATTTTAGCAAGTTTTCCAATGCGTGACATACCACCACCAGTACCTCCACCACCACCAGTACCATCACCGTCTGCAGTGTCAACAATGATTATGCCGAGGTTGTTACAACCACCGCGGCTCAGATCTGGAGGTATGATGGCCTGCATGAACTGTACTTGCTTTTGATATACGCATACATTATTCATCCATGTTTTGGGGGAAAGTCAGTGACTGCTCAGCTTACGCGAAGAATGGAGATGAAAGAAGTGAGGTAAAATAAATACTAAACCTGTGTATATGACTAACGTTGGATTCTCACTTTTTGAAACCCCAGACAATGAATTTAACGGCTATGCAAAATATTTTTTAAAAACTGTAGTTTCTACAGATTCGGTCTGCTTGGTAGTATCGTGAGAGCGGCGCCTCTTGCCACTCCTCCACAGATTCGTAAATGAAACGTAACTTTTAGGAATAGGCGTGGTCGAAACACCATTGAGAGTCGATGAAGAAGCAACGCGAATCTTCGCCAGGAACACTTTCCAGAACCTGGACGAACCACCATCACGACGTTACAAACTGCCAATGAGAGGCGAGACCAACTCGATTGAGCAGTTCGAATAAATTTCTACAGTAAACATGTTTTATAACTTTTTCGACGATATGATTTTGTATAATAAAGAATATTCACGCTTTACACTGTTTTTTTAAATTCGCAATGTGGTAGTGAAGCATCGGTTAGGCTGCATTCATACTCGGCGATGTGCGCTCGACCACGATTGCCGCATGGCATCCGTTGTGCTGGACCTTGCGATCAATACACTCTGTGATGGCCTGCGCAAGTGATGGTATCGATCGGTCGCGGCAATGCACTCAATGCCGCGTTACGGGTGCGTTGCGGCTATTGCGCTGCAGAGTATGAATACAATTTAAAGACAAAACAGCTCTAACAAGGAAGGGGTTTTAACTTCCCATGGAACTTTGAGTTGTGACCCAGATCAATCGATAGAGCTCCGAATATTGATCATAACAGTGGAAACCAATACTCCTAAATGCCATTCTTAAGCGAATCAGGGGTGGTCAAAGTCTGCTTGTGATGCCTCCATGGCGAGGCGCTCCGTCATCAGCATGACTAGCGCTGAGCCATCAACGGCTCCCGTGGCTGAATGGTAGTGTGCCGGTTCTGTAGGCGTGAGTTCGTGGGTTTCCTCGTATGATATTAGCGCGTAGGGGTTGCAGCTGGATCCAGTTTTTTGCCCAGCTTCGGAAAATTAGGGGTGGGCAGGGATTAAGTAGGAGTTTTTGAATTTCCGTCCACAAAAAATCCTGCAAGCTGAACAAGATAGCCTAAACATAACTATCACACTTGTCCATCACACTAAGCGCACGTAACAAGCGTCAAATAAGAGCATTTGTTCGGCAAGGGTCAACGACTTCTCCTTTCTTAAATGGGTTGCCAGCCCATGAATTTTTCTGAGATTTGGTCAAGTTCTCGAATCGGCTGAAAACTTGTCCCATAGGGTAATTTGATCCCCTGAACACGACAATCACCCTGGTTTTGCGTGAAATGTATGGCTCGCTCGCTATGGGCTCCCAAACATACCATGAAATGGTATTATTCTTTTACAGAAAAACATTCATAACTTCATTCAGGTAATTGTTTGACAGATTCTGGATACAGATTTGAGACAAGCATTCAAAAGCGCGTACAATGGTATGTGTCTCATTGCAAATGGCCATTTCGACAAACCGTCTGATGACAAGGCCCCTGCCATTGAGGTATCGCAAGCAAGCTTTGACCCCTCCTAATTCGCTTTAGAATGGCATTTAACAATTTTGATTTTCATAGTTACAATCAGTATTCGGAGCTCTATCGATTGACCTGGGTCTTAATTCGAAGCTCCTTACAATTAGGAACTTGAAACCCTTCCCTTGTAAGACCCGTTGTAAACATCATCATTACATGAAACTGATTCTTACCTTATATCAAGCACCCTCTCTTCTTTCTCCTAACTCTCTGAAAGCGCCAGTTTCTTCTAACAAGACCTCCAAAAGAATGAGAAATTATCCCTTACTCCCACAGTTGAATGTCCTTGAAACATCAACGTCTCCTCATCTTTGCATAACAAGATCCCGTCAGGAGTAGACTCGAAGTTACCGATAACGAAGTCATTTTGTGGTTATCGAGCTGTTCGTCGTTTAATGGCTCGGGAAGGGGTAAGGAGAAAGTGAGGACTGGGATTACATATTCTCTGAAAACAAAACTCTCCCCTCAAAGGAGGTGATGTGTGGAGAAACTCGCACTGAAAAAAACGGGCTTGTGGTCTTTATTGGTATTACTTCAGTCTTTCGTGATATCAATTTTTCTAGCCAATAGCTGAGCAAATATTTATTTTCTAAGATATTCCATACAACCAACTACTATTATATAATATGATTTGCTAATAACTTATGTACGGTGTTCTTGGAGGACAAGGACAGTAGGTGCCATCGGCTCCAGGCAGCGGTGGAGGTCCAGGAGCACCTCTTATGCCATCAGGGCCACGTCGTCCTGGTTGTCCAGCCACTCCGACTGGTCCTCGTGGTCCTGGTGATCCCGATCTTCCATTCAAGCCACGTGCGCCCATCCTTCCACGGAAGCCTGTTGTACCTGGTCTGCCAGGACTTCCTCGTGATTTGCGGTATTTCACACCGTCTTTACCAGGAGCACCTGGTCTTCCGCCAGCTCCACGTCTTCCATCGGATCCTTTCTGTCCAGCAGGTCCAGCTGGTCCTGGACGGCCTGGTCTTGCCAGACCACGTGGACCCGGTCTTCCTATAGGGCCTCGTGATCCCATTGGTCCTGATGGTCCACGAAGTCCCGGTGGCCCTTGGGGGCAGCGGATGCAGTCGAAACTGGACGCAGCGCAGTCAATGACTTGTATTGTCTGAAATATTTCTTTTTACATAGGAAGCTTCCCAGAATTCAAATTTTCAAAATGTCACAATTCGGTGGTACTATAGTAATGTCACTGACGCGACGGTAGCACCGTGGCAAGAGGGAGGTTGCTAGTACTCGTTGATTTCTCAGACTCCTTATAAGACAGTAAGACCTCCCCTGTCTTCGGGGTTGACTATTTGACGTAGTGGGAGGGTCAGCAACATTGGCTCAAGGACGAGTTATCCTGATTCGGAACATATGCAGTAGCGCATAAAACTCATCGCCGAATGTTTTTTGCAAAAACTTTTTTCTGTAGACCAAATTGCGTAAAGTTCTTGAATACAGCCCGCATCCCACACTGAGGGCTTTATAAAAATCAAGGGAAGTCAGGCACGTTGGCACAAATGTATACGACAAAACTCTTTCCATCGTGAGGTTCCCATCGTGACATTCTTCACCTGCCCCTTTTCTATGGTCATCTTTGAGAGAATAAAACCGCCCAGTCTCACCTCGTAATTATCGCTGCCACGTCGACCGGGTTGTCCACGCGGGCCACGTGTTCCTTTCGGCCCGGTGGGACCAGGAGGTCCCGGTGCACACACGGGTCGTGTCACCTCGCACTGACACCAAGCAGGAAATTGGTTTGAGGTCTGACGTTTTGGTCGGAAAATGGCGGTCAGCGATTCATGACGTGGCTTCAAAGGAAATAATCGTGGCTGGAGGTCCATTAAAGCTGTCCATGCCGCATCTGTTTGTTGACGATATTCACTTGAATGGAGCTTCACCTGAAGTAGGAAATATTGAGGTATCAGCGGATTGTGGACCTATGGAAAGTCAGTTCCGGTCAATATAATGAAGTAGTTATAGGAGTTTTGTTTTTTGATTTTTGTTAAAATATTTTTGGCGAAGTGGTTACTTGAAAATTTTCTGCTGTGAAAGGGAGAAGTACTAGTAAACGGCAATGAAAGAGTTTAGTGATAAGAGATGGTCAAAAGAATGCAATAAAGTGTGACTCTTCAGAAAATGGGAAAAAGCTTAGTACATTCATAATGACTATCTATCGATAGCCGCAATGCGTCCAGCAAATTGTTATACTGATACACTTCCTAGGTAATGGACAGTTTAAAGTTATTTCTTTTCGCAGTAATATTAATCAATAATGGATAAACTGGTGCTTTAACGGTTCTCCCAGTGACTTCTCAAACTTTAAGCTCCCATCTTTTGAAATTTACAGTGAAGAACAGAATTTTCATCGTGGGACAGTTTGAGACTGAAATGAGCACTCCTGTCCAACGCAGAAGTGAGAGGCTGTGGGGCCCACCCATCATCGTTCGTTAATCAACCTTACACCGGCAAAAAGAATCGCCAATCTTACTGGTCGACTGGAAGACTGTGGTAAGTCTTTTTTATCAGTATAACAAGGGTTGTTCAAAGGAATCGTCCACGGAAAGATGAGTTTTTCTGTTACCCATATATTTGTTTTCTATTAGCCCAATAAGGGCCGCATGCAGAGTTTCACACGAAAAAGTGGGAATTCGACCAAGATACGGCTCTCCAAATTCTAGGACGGGTGGGCGGAGCCTCCGAGTAAAAGTCCTATCTCGTCGTCTGCCGCGGTTGGGAATGGAGAGTGGGATTGTTTACTTGTAACTTTCTGTTCCTGCAATGCGTCTCCGACCGCGGTGGACGACAGGGTGGGCACTTGTTCGGAAGCCCGCCCTACCAGCCGATAATGTGTGGTGCCGCATCCTAGCCGGAGTCACATTTTTTCGCTTGACACTTTGCATGCGGTCCACATTAGGCGAATGCAACATAAATATATGAGTAACGGAAAAACTCATTTTTCCGTGGACGATTCCTTTAGGTCATCATACACAAAGGCTCATACCCGTTCTGCAAATTTAATTCTATCTTCGAACACGCTTAAAACATATACCATGCTTGAGATGTGCCTTTGGACCTATTTGAGTAGAGGATAGATATGTGGCAAATGGATGGAGGTGTTGAATCTCTGCATAGGGTGTCAATGCCCTTCAATTTTCGTCTGAAATCGTAGTGGCATCCGAAATACGAGGTATTTAGACAATTTTTTGTAATGAAAACTGATTATCAAAACCTATGACATTAAGCACCTGGATTTCGCTTGTCTTTACTATATTCTACATAAATAAATAAGGAAACGAATAAGTAAATGAATAATCTCTCAATTCGGTCTTTGCTCACCTCATCGTGTAGCACGTTAATATCCCGAATCAGTGATGCGATGGTGGCTAGAAGAACTGCTGTGGAAAGAGCCGCGAAAGCAGAAGCCACTTGAACGAAGGCGATTTCTTTCATCTGAAGGGGGGACAAGCCGCTATCGCTCACCAGTTTTTGTCAAAGCTTTATATAGCCTAGTAGGTAGCGCTTTGACAGTAATACCCCCTGTGGTGAAGCTCTCCTGCTGGCGCATACTCTCTCATCTCAGATCGAAGAAAACTTCGACTGGGATTATCGCAAGGTAGGGTGTTTACTTGTACGTTGATGCGATTCGAAACGATGCTTACCAAGAACTGGAAATAATTCTCTACTGGGATCTAGCGCTCCTATTGCGCCTTTTCCAACACACTGCTGTTTATACCTTTTGAGAACAGCCTCGAGAATGGGTTAAGAAGTCGTCTAGGTGGGGACGGGGAGCGGTATTTGGTCATAAATTATATAATTTGGTTATGAATAAAAAAAATTAAATATAATTTGGTTAAGTTATAAATCGTGTCATCACTGGGATCGAATCTCACAGATATTCTCCTCAGCACGAGGCTTGAGAATGTGTTTGGGTCTATCAAAGTATGCACTGACTCAAAGGCGAAGGTGGTGTAGCGACAGATGGCGGCACTCCAGCTCGCACGATGAAGGGGTCGAATCCCACTCCAATGTCCACCCAGGCTAACATGCCATTCATCCCTTCTGGATAAGTGCATTGTACCAGACCTGTGTGGAAGGATAGAAGCAGTCAATTTTGCGGCGGCTGGCCTCCATTCGAGCCATTTTGTCGAGCAAATCGCATTCTTCTTTCACAACAATCCTGAATGGAAATAGAGTGCGTGGCGCATTCCAAAAATTGATTAAATTTGATTATTAGATGGACTGAATCCAAAAAAATTTGTCTTGATCTTTCAAAAACACTAGATTACTGGCTCAGAAATCTATAAGTCTTCTGGATACGCCTTGTATTATTTAAGATCTCATAGACACATAAATCGGTGCATCGCCAGTGAAAAAAGGGAGAACGAATCAATTTTTATTTCTCTCCGCTGTGGTACCTGGAAAAATTGTTTCTATTTTACTGGGCCCTTTGAGGTATTGTGAGCAGGTGAGGGTTTGTTTGTCGTGAGTAGGATGCGACATTATAGGGAGCAATCCATTGCAGCAGGCCTTTTCGCCACTTTGCTTCTCCTTCGATAATGTTCCAGCAAAACTTTGGAGTATCTCTGGAAGACTTTGTAATTACAATTTTTATATTGATGTATCGGGATTCAAGATATTCGATATTTGAGGCTTCAAAAAATCTAAAAATTGAAATTCAAGTGAGAAAAATAAGAATTTATATTTGAATTAGCTCACGAATAGCCTCAATCTTCGCGTTAAGGTGCAAGCGACTTACGTATGGAGTTAGCGTCAAGAAATCAAACTCCTCTTGAGAAATCGTCATTTTTATGCGGGTATAGAGACCGGAATAGTCCCAATAGCATCTTAAATTGTACAGTGTGTCCTCTCCACGAACACCACCTGAGAAGTTTTTGAAGCTTTCAGAAAATTGCGGGAATGTTGTCGCTAAAATTATCCTACGGCCTATATGGTAGTTGGAACAACACCATACGCAGTACAGGTCCAATTCATCCCGGCTACAGTAACTATTGCTGGTGCATCACGCATGCAGTGGCCCTCGTCGTAGTCTCGCGGTGTGTCATCTCAGCACTAGAGAACATAAGTGAATGTAGGAACCCAATGCTCCCTATATGCTGCATGATTGCTGATGGTATGCTGCAAATGCGCATTAAAAATAATTAGAATCAATTTCACATTCAAGGCTATTGTAGCTTAAATTTAGCGGTTCTGTACCGCACATACCTTGTTGTTGTGAGCAGGTGACGACAGCAATGCTTTTCCTCAGCTTTGTTCCTTGCTCGCATTTCTTTTACTAGGAAAGGGCAAAGGCTAATTGCCAAAAGTAGTCGAGTAGTCGTCCGTTTCTCGTAACCTTTTAAAGATACCGGAAAGTTGCTGACCTACGGTGAAATCAACGGTAAAGCTTGCAGTTCGTTAGGTTGTAGACATTGCACACATGACATCTTGCTAAGACGTCGAGTATACATAAATTCAATGGATTTTTCACCACGAACACCTTTTTAGTTACCCTTTCGCTTATTCTCCCATTTATGGTTTCACTCAGTTGCTGCTGTTTGTAGCTCCACATGTTTCACATCATCATGAGTGAATGGAATACACCCTACGAGATAACAAATAGCATCTTATACAGCGGGCAACACGGATAGGTGATGTTGCAACTTGAAGAGATGCGCAAAAGATGCGAATACAGACCACAAAATGGCGTTTTTAAATCCGGATTTCTCTGCCGAGTACCGCTTTTAACCTCAAATGTTCGTTTCAGGGGATCATTTCGTGCCATCTGCCTCTTTCTCCCTATAGCTCCCGGTGCCCATGAAGCTTTTGCAATTGATCCCTCAGTTTGCCTGTCTCCTCTCTGCCCTACATGACGTATTCTGCTTTGAAAAGCATTCCATCTGTATACGACCCATTACGTACCGTAAAATAACGGTGTGAGATACCGCAAATCAGCGTGTCTAAAGTGTCTAGTGTGGCGCAAGGTTTTGGTGTTTCCGTCCAGTTCTAACATACTAGAAAAACGAGATGTTAGACCTCATTCGCCTAATGCACTTGGAACAATGGCAATTCGATAAACACACACACACACACAAGGATACTAGGCTAAATCTTCACCCCAAATAGAATTAAATGCCTCCCTCCCTCAGAGAGAATAACAAAAACACTGGACTCAAGTTGTACTCTTCCATCCTCGGTGTTCCCTTCTATCAAAAAAGCATAGCCGAGCAGGACGCAGAGGTCTTCGTTGATGTCCTCGGAACTTACATCAGAACCGCTCAAGAAGCGGAATGGATTTGCCGCCCCTGTGGTTGTGCTTGCAAAGAAAAACAGCCGGTACGCGAAATGTTCACAAATTGTCATAAACGACTTCTTCGTTGTCCATTTTCTTTTAAATGGCTTTCGACTCGATTCGGGTTACATTCGAGCTGCTCAAATAAGGTGGGTCAAAAACTCGCTACGTTAGATGTACTGGAAAACGACTATGGTGTGGACAAGGTATCTTGGGGGAAATTAAAAGCTTCACGAAGCTTCACTCAAACCCCGGCCACTTAAAAATTTGAAAAAAAAGGCGCAAGGGAGTCAGACCGTCAAAATCTATAAAAGGGATAGAGCCCTTCTTACTTGAGGAGAAAGGGCTATCATTCAAAAGCAAAAAACGGTGATCCTGTAATATGGTGGGTCTTTCAGCAGCAACTTTGCAAGGTAGAGTAGGCAACGGTGGACCCTTTTATAAATATCCGCTTTTCCACGCTCTGCTGTGTTTTGTAGAAGCTTTCAATAGCTCCTTATGAGAAGGTAATGCTGCTGTGAATTGGTAAGAACATATTTGAATTATTTGAATGCATCTGTTCCTACGTGGAAAATGGGTTATATCTAACAAGAGACGAGTTTCAACTTCTCATGGAGTTTTGAAGTGAGACCCGGATGGATCGATAGACCAAAAATTGCAAAATGCCATTCTGAAGTGAGATAGATGGGATCAAACTTTGTGTGTGGTGGCGAGGCCCTTTGCCATCAGCACGGCCGTTGCTAGGGCATCAACGACCAACGTGGCACTCTGGTAGTGCTGCAGATCTGCAGGATAAGGATCGGGGGTTTGCTGCCCGCTGGTGGAGGTTTTTATGATTCTGTCTTTCATTGTCAGTAAATGCTATCCTTCCACTTCTGAACGGTACCTATCGCACTGATCATTTACTGTGCCATTTTATGTATAACTACTAGCATTACTCACAAGGAAAGGAACTGACAAGGGAAGGACCCCAAGTCTGAGTGGCCATCTGGGCCATGGGATACATATAGTCCGACGTATCTTCGGGCGCTGATCCCGAATCTGTATCCGGAAGTTGCAAAACGATTCTCTGGACGGAGATATGTAGGTTTTTCTGAGTAAACGGCTACACGTTAGATCTCATTGGCAAGGCACTATTTATCAGCGTGGCCCCTGCCCAGCTAGCAACGGCCTCAGTGGCTCACTGGTAGTGTTTCGGATCTGCAGGACAACAATCACGGCTTTGCTTCTCGCCGGTGCGGTTTTTTTGCATTTTGTGTTTAATTGTCAGTAAGTGCATTTCTTTCACTTCTGGACATTTCCTTGTACTGGAACCTATCGCACCCATCATTTGCTCTGCCACTTTATTTATAACTATTAACATTACTCACAAGGGAAAAATACCAGTGAAAGAGAACCCCGAACCACACGAATTAGGCGTTGTTGCGTAAAAAAATTATGATATTCGTGCACAGGGGGTCGAATTCCCCCTCTATGCAAATTTTCAGCCAAATCCAGTTTTTGGTCCAACTTCGGAAAATTGGGGATGGCCAGGGGATAAAGCGATAGTTTTTGAATTTTCTTCTACGGAAAACCCTGCAACCTGAACAAGATAGCCTACACATACCTTTCACACTTGCCCATCGCACTAAATGTACGAATAGGAGCATTTCCCGGGCAAGGGTCAACGACTTCTCCTTTGTTCAATGGGCTGCCACCCTATAGACCGCGAATTTTTCCGAAATTTGGTCAAATTCTCGAATTGGCTAAAAACTTGTCTTCTGGGGTAATTCGACTCCCTGAACACGAAAATCTCCCTGGTGTTGCGCAAGAACGTCTGGCTCACGTGCTATGGCTTCCAAATCTACCATATAATAGTACAGTTTTTTCAACAAAAAAACCTCCATAACTCCGCCCAGAGAATCGTTTTGCAAATTTCGAATACAGATTCGAGATCAGCGTGCGAAATTACGTCGGACCATATGTATACCATTCTGAATGACCACTTCGACCTGTGGTCCTTCCCTTGTGAGTTCGAAGTAGCCACTTGCAATGAGACACGTATGGGTGTATGTCGTTAGACAGAAGAACTGCGCGGCCGCGTGCAGCGTGCGGCGATCGCGCACGCATTGTCCTATTCCGATTGGGGCAGTGCATTAGCGCCAGAGCTGCAGTGCTCCTACAGAGGAACGCGAATGAAAGGGAGTGACTTGAAACACTAGAGACTTAGTACGCGCCGTACTCTGTAGCGAGTGTCAATAGGTGTAGGTCATTGCACTCTCGTCCTGTGCATTGGCTTTGATAAATGCGCAGTCGGCTAAACAATGATGACTTTGTTACCGTTCTGACTTCATGAACAATAATATTTCCACGCCATACTACTGTGCAGAAAAAGTTATTTAGCGATCTTCTGCCGCAAAAAATGTTGTCTTTCGCAATAAACAAAATATCTTATTGGAATCACGTGACTTCATTATCCACTGCAACCAAACACGTCAACAAAAGTTTTGCATTCACTCACAGTTCAGGCTGGACTTCTTGATAAGAAAGGTCAGAGCTTTTCCTAAGCTGATGTTGAGGCTAAAGGCTAAGATAAAAAGTAGTGCCGGAGGCCGAGCTTAGTGTAATGGCCCTCCCCACAACAACTACCTTGGCACATAAAAATGTTAGGATATGGAAAAAAGATATGAAAGGGTCATGTTACGGATAAACGGCTATATTAGCTTCGATGCATGTTCTGTTTTCTATTATGGCCACAAAACCACAGAAATATCCTAGAAAAGTTGTAAATATGTGTCGAAAATCCAGTTTTCATGCTTGGGATTAGCTTCAATAATCTTATTGCTTAGTAAATTACATTACATCTGCATTTTTGATTATAAATTGAACTCCAAGATGTAGTTGTTGAGGGACTTACTACCTTAACTGTTT
Organism: Trichostrongylus colubriformis; assembly: GCA_963978905.1. Lineage (NCBI taxonomy): Eukaryota > Metazoa > Nematoda > Chromadorea > Rhabditida > Trichostrongylidae > Trichostrongylus > Trichostrongylus colubriformis. Next base: position 4,716,605 of record OZ022260.1, read on the forward strand.
CTCTATTCACGGCGATTCCGTTATACGGATGGGATCGAATAAATGTTGATGGGGTTGTAAAGCAGCTCTGTGACGAAATACAAAATTTTGGTATGTGTTCTAGAGAGAAAGGTGGTATCTCGATAAGAAGGGGCATTTATGAAATGTTAAAAACCTGTACGCCATTGACCTGTCAAACGGTTAATCGTCGAACATTGTCATAATTTTCCATGACAACTTGTCAGTAACAGTCCCTCACTGAACAGCGTTTTTGTGTCACAGCGTATTTCGGGGATTTCCCCACCCTCTTTTAGTAAGATATCGCATGAAAGAAAGATAGTGAGCAAATGTAAATAAGGAAAGGTAAGTGGAGGACACCTTGTGCATTCACTCATACTCATGACTTGATGGGACCAAGCTATTGCTCATCACAGTACACAGCCCACGTTGGTGGACCTACTCGCAAGAGCTCCTTGCTTGTCACAACTGACATACGGGCAACGAAACGGGATAAGAGTATTCTACAGAAAGGGTTTCAGTACACTGCCCGCGCACCATGGACAGTGCTCCGTCCACAGCGTTTCTTGGTGCTTATCTTAATCTGACCCTCCTTCTTTGGTCAATTCTTCAGGTAATGTATTAGGTCGTCGGGAAAGTTTTTCGTTTTTTATACATGTATTATAGTACAAGTTCGCACGCATCCATAGGTATTATTGCCTTTCATCTCCCGTATAACCTTTTCGGCAAAATAAGTATATAAAAGGATTACTTTCGGGGCCTTCTACTACATAGTTTCAAATATGGCTCTCAGCAACCGAATCCAGTCGCGTATAAACGCTGCATTGGGGGAAGGTTCATTGTCTCAACTGTGGCACAACTTTGGCTCAAACGCCTTTGAGAAGGCAACTACAATGTCAAAGTTTCTGACCGCTCAGGATGGCCATCGGAGATCGACAACGAACGATTGCGGGTGCTAGCTCGCAACACTATATTAACAGCAAACCTACACGGTGAGGAGCTGGATAGACTGGCCGCGAATATCACAGAGAAATGTCCGATCCATGACACGATTGTTTCTTGCACGATAATGCTCGCCCATATTGAAAAGTGACTCGTCAAAAGTTATCGAGCTTGAATGAAGTGCTGCCCCATCCACCTTATAGCCCTGATCATGCTCTATCAGATTAGCAACTTTTCCTTTCCCTATCTAACGCCATTCAAGGGGAAACCTTCGATAATGAAGATGATATGGATCGGTGCTTGTGCAACATCCTCAAATCAAACCCACGTCAGTTCTACACGGATGACAAAGCAAGTCTGCTGGAAAGATGGCGAAGAGTGGTAGAGCAAGATGGTGATTACCTTGCTTCTTATCATGCTCTGTGTTTTGTAATGAAGTGATAAAATGAATTGCTTTGGGAAGCGAAAAAAACTTTCTCGAGAATAATAAAAGTTTCTGACGAGAGACTAACAAACAAGCAAAGGGGCACACCAAGCTGCTAATTCATGGATATATAAACGAGGGAAATTTCTCGATCGCTATCCAACAGTTGGGGCTTTTGAATAGGGGAAGCTTCAGCTCAAATTGTTCCCAGTTAGCTGAGGTGGACATGGCTAGCTTGGGTTACCGGTAGATGGTGCGTCTTTGCGAGCCTACATGGGTGCAACCTAAATAGTTAAAGGCAGCTTTCGGGAAAATTCGGACGAGAAGTATAAGAAGTAGTGAATATGAAAGCCAAGATGCCTAGTAACAGGAAAGTGGAGAAAAAACGAATGGAAGTGGCCAAAAACCCAAGAAATAGAACCCCTTCCCACCATTGGTTCTGGGCGCGGACGACCTTTCCGTCAAGACGCGGGTAGTCCGCATAGGTTTTCCACTGGCATTACCAAGACGTAAGCATGAAGGGATGTTCGGAAATGCGACAGCATCTATTTTCATGTGGTCAGTTTCAAGCTAAAAGTGAGAAAGCGCGCTCGATACATTCAATCCTGCCGATCTCCTTGACCAACAGCACCGTGACCAACCCCTAATCACGTCGCCTGGAGGCGGGCTGCCCTTGTCCAAGGCGGCTTGCCCTGACGAGGCCGCCTCCGCCACAGCTCAAGGGGGCGCCTTTTGCGGGGAATTTCGCCATACATCGGCCTTTCAGCCCCGTAATTTTTCAGTGCATGCCTTCTTTTGGCGTTCCCTGTCACCCATATTATCGCGAACACTGTCTTTAAAGGTAACTAATCTGAATGACCTTGAGTTGCACCTTCATATATGAAGAGCTAACCTGCAGCTGAAATTCTGCCGCGACTACAAACAATATTTTTTGCGAATTTCAAGTAAATATTCAACAAGAAAATGTAATGAATAGTTATAAATGACGAGAAATAGGTGCTTGATTGTGAAAAAACTGCAGCATTCTACATATTTATTGCGCACATCGACTACCGTGATACAAATCTACTTTTTGTGATTTTAAGGTTGGGGCATGGTTGTTTATCCTGTGTAGTTCATGTGGGCGACATATCGACGGCGAATGGCACTACCACTGCGAGCTTTGAAAGTCACGGCTGAGAATGTGACGACGAATCGTAATTGGAATTGTATGAAATTGCTGACGTTGCATTCTGTAAATCTGTAGAATATATGCTATACAGAAACTCACCTAAGGGACGTGACAAAGTTTTGACAACATTGGTAGACATATCCTTACCTGATTTTTGTTCTCTTTTCATTTCAACTACTTTCGTGCAGTCCTATTTGACTATAAGAATTCACGTTGATTTGTTCCCAACCAAGTCACTTTAGCTTACTCCATATTTGTCACTTTGCGCTTCTTCCTTCTTTAGTTGTTTTCTTTAAATCAGTTGGCGGGCGCTCACTACTTCGGTTTCATGATTCATGGCGAGCGCGATTCATGGCGATATTTTGTAAAATGGGTTTGATCGGCATAACCACAGTTATGTATGGAATTGAGTGGGAATTTCTTTTCCCCTGTTTCAACTGAGCTATTAAATTGGGAAAAAGCAGAGGAGATGACATGATGAAAATCATTTCGGTACTAATACACATCAGTCGCTCTGCATCGAACCCATTTTGCACGTCATCGACCTGAATCGCGCGCAGTAGTGTGCGACAGCCAACTGGATTAGCCGATGTAGTCATCATTGGGAGTTTGGATAGTTCAGAGATCGATTTTGTATTCGATTGCATCGATTGGTAACGATTTGTTCGCTTGCTGAACATCTAATGCCAATTATCGACGTTAATCGTCTTCGTATGCATGCTTCTCTATTGGAATTTTGCATACTCTAGCGATCGATATCCATACTGATGCCAGTACCGCATTAGAAAATGATTATGGCTGAATCGCTTGCTTTGCTATCACAAACATAGGTCGTATTTTATTATCAATGTAGATCGCAATATCGAGAGACATGCATCATTTCGTGGAACGCTAGGCAATTTAGCGGTCGATACATCAGCAAGGGATATCAGAACATAAACAAATTATGTTCACCAAAGGGCACTGAGCATCAGACGCTTCTGCTATAGCGTAGTATAGTAGTAGTAGCAAGCGATGCAAAGGATTTCATCCCATCCACTTCCTAACGGTTCTTATCAGTTCTGTAAGCCGATATCAGTTTCACTGAGGCCCTGTACCCTACAATACCATTTAGGACCTCGTACCTTACAATATGTGCGAATGTGAACACTCCTTTGTTAGCCGCAAAAGCGACCCGGCCTTGGTTACATTTGCCTTCTAATGCTCCTTATCATATCTTATCAACTGTTGTCAATTTGGATCTTCCACTACTAATGTCCCTGGGCCACGCTGCTAAACACCTATGAGTGTCAGCGCTTTGGGATCAACGCGAAAGGCGAAACGGATTCGATGACTCTAGCGTTGTTACGCTCCTTATCGAATCTTATCAACCGTTATCAATGCGGGTCACCCATCATTAATGCCCCCGTCCCTCCCCGCACAAAGCCTATGAGTGTTAGCGCTCTTGGATCAACGCCAAAGGCGAAACGGATTTGGCGACTTTTGCCTTCCAAGGCTCCTTATCAGCCCTTATCAGCTGCTATCACTTTCGGTCCACCACCGCTGGGGCTCCCTTGGCACCCCCTATATCATTTGTGAGATTTAGCACCCCAGCTTTGCTGCGACGCGAGATATGAGTTTCGTGACAAACAGACGGACACACACACATACTAAGTGAATTATACAGTGCTCTGCATAATTATACAGCCACCTACAATTTGTCCAAAAACTCTGTTCGCAGAGCGATTCAAAAAAAGCCATTAAGTGAAAGATGTAGCCAGTGTGAACGCGCGTTCGCGCATCCATACCAAATTTTAGCCAAGAAACATAGAAGATTCTTTTCTCAATTTGTTTCGAAAATGGCGCTTATACCGTTCTGCAAAATTATACAGCCACTGAATAGATTGCCGCATTCCTCAACCGAGAAACAACGAAAAAGAGAAAAATGCTGATTTTGCGATCAATTGATCCTGCTTTGATTCGAATAGCCACAAATTTTGGTGATATAGGTCGATATAAAGATTTTCCGAGTGTTTTTAGGCCACATGCTGCCACGCTTCGATGACAACGTCTTCAAACTCCCTGTATCCTTCCAATCGGTCTAAATTCTTTTCCCCATGAATTCCCACATAATCTTCCATCAGGTAAAGATCGGAGCCGTTCGTCATACTGGTCAGAAGATCCATTCGGTGACGGGCTCACCATGATCGAGTGTTCCAGTTGACAAGGGATGGTCCATTAACTTACATAAAAACAAGATTTCGGTGAAGATTTCGAGACGCATGACAGGAGAAGGGTACGGCGCACAAAGACTCGGTAATCGGATGGTTCATCCTTTCGAGAACGGAACAAAAATTCGAACGATTATATGATCCCACACCATGACAAATTGTCCGAAAATTCCCTCAAGTTTGTACACCTTTCCCCTTTGTTTTTTCTCCAGATTGTTCTTTCTGATGAAAAAAGGTTTCGGCTATGACGTCCCCGACGGCTACCGGCGCTATCGCACAAGGGACAAACTTATGTTTTCAAGAAGTACTTCAAAGAAGGAGGTGACAGGTTGTGGGATCATATAATCGTTCGAATTTTCGTTTCATCCTCGAAAGGATGAACCATACGATTACCGAGCCTTTGTGCGCCGTACCCTTCTGCTGTCATGCGTCTCGAAATCTTCACCGAAATCTTGTTTTTATGTAAGTTAATGGACCATCCCTTGTCAACTGGAACACTCGATCATGGTGAAGCCGTCACCTAATGGACCTTCTGACCCGAATAACGAACGGCTCCGATCCTTACATGATGAAACATTATCTGGGGTTTCACGGGGGAAAGAATTCAGACCGATCGGAAGGAGTCAGGGAGTTTAAAGACGTTGTCATCGAAGCGTGGCAGCATGTGGTCTAAAAACATTCTGAAAATCTTTATATGGACCTAAATCATCAAAATTTGTGGCTATTCGAGGCAATGGAGGACTAAGTGATCGCAAAATCAGCATTTTTCTCTTTTTCGTTGTTTCTCGGTTGACGAATGCGTCAGCCTGTTCAGTGGCTGTATAATTTTGCAGAATGGTATAAGCGCCATTTTCGAAAAAAATTAAGAAAAGAATCTTCTATGTTTCTAGGCTAAAATTTGGCATGGATGCGCGAATGCGCGTCCACACTAGCTACATCGTTCACTTAGAGACTTTTTTTGAATCACTCTGCGAACAGAGTTTTTGGACAATTTATAGGTGGCTGTATAATTATGCAGAGCACCGTATATAGTAGGATATTCCAAGGTAGTTATCATAATGCCTTACAATTTGTTGTTGTTGGTTATGGAGCTGGGGTAGGTGTTGTTGTTAGTGGAGCGGAGGTTGTCGTTGTTGCTAGTGAATCCGGGGTAGTTGTTGTTGTTGGTGGAGCGGAGGTAGTTGTTGTTGTGGGTGGAGCGGAAGTAGTTGTTGGTGTTGTGGGTGGAGCGGAGGTAGTTGTTGTTGTTAGTGGAGCGGAGGTTGTCGTTGTTGCTAGTGAATCCGGGGTAGTTGTTGTTGTTGGTGGAGCCGGGGTAGTTGTTGTTGTTAGTGGAGTAGAGGTTGTCGTTGTTGCTAGTGAATCCGGGGTAGTTGTTGTTGTTGGTGGAGCGGAGGTAGTTGTTGTTGTGGGTGGAGCGGAGGTAGTTGTTGTTGTTAGTGGAGCAGAGGTTGTCGTTGTTGGTAGTGAAGCCGGGGTAGTTGTTGTTGTTGGTGGAGCGGAGGTTGTCGTTGTTGCTAGTGAATCCGGGGTAGTTGTTGTTGGTTCTGGAGCGGGGGTAGTTGTTGTTGAAGTTGCTAAAATAAAAACGATGAGAATGACTTGAAATTCAAGTTCTAATACGTCCTTTTTGCGAACAGAATGAGAACCCACTTGTGGGCATTGGATCAGGGCGGCCGCAAAGGCCACTTGCTAAACAAGTGGCATCGTTATATACCGTTTGGCACGTAAAAGGATTGCATCCGGCCGACTCCGAAGCTTGGTAAATCGCCTCTCCTTTTTGTATTCTGTAAAGCAATGAACTATGCAATAAAGATTGACATCCCAAAGATGGCTAGCAGCCAACCTTTGCATCAAAATCCAGGCGGCAAAACACTCATAGGAATCGTCCAGGGGGAGAAGCTTAAGAGAAAGTGCTCGTCCCGTCGCCTACCGCGGTCGGAGACCAATAGCGGGAAAGGAAAAACGTAAACAGTCCCGCTCTCCGTGTCCAATCGCAGCGGACGACGGGACGGGCACTTACTCGGAGGCCCCGCCTCCTGGCTGCCACTTTGAGGATCTTAGCCGAATTCATACTTTATTGTGTGGAACTCTGCATGCGGCCCTTATTAAGCAAATGCAACATGAATATACAGGTAACTGAGAAAGTTATTTTTCTTGTGCGATTCCTTTGATGAGCTTGCGCAATGAATTGCTAGGTGTGTGATCTTCCACTCTGACGTCGACGCTCCTCCGCCACACACAACACTGCGCTCAGGCAGCGACCACTTAAACGCGCTCGATGTACGGCCCCCTGACGAGTGCAGTGAAAAAGGATAAGGACCTGGAGGCCCAAGGAAGTTCGTTAGATTTATCGCATAGTTACTATGGAGGAGGATGACTTAGTGGGTTTAGGGGTACCTTTATATTAGTAACATCGGAAGATAAACGAAAAGTTTATTTAATTGTACCGTGATCATGTAATAACAGCGCCACCTAGGGTCAGGTGCATTCATCACTCATGTGATTCCACAGCAGGCATGTAGGGTTGAGAGAGCTGCATCGTAGTCGTTCCCGTTGTCAGCGCAGAGGTTGTAGGGGCCCATTTGCTAGGTGAAAGCGCATTGCGAGCGATACGAGCTCATATAAGACTTCTGTGGGTCATCCTCGTTGCGGCAGGGTGCGCTCCCGATGCGAAAGTGTAGACGAATAGAGCTCCTTGCATGGTGGGACACTCAGCGTGCGCGACAATAAGGGTGCCGTAGATATCTACATGTATAGGAAAGGAGTTGATCATTGTAATGGTCAAAGGAACACTCCGCGCACAGAAAAGTTGATACCCACCCAGGAAGTCCTGACTCTCAGATTTGGGTGGAATCCACATCCTTGCGCTCAAGAATAAGACATGTAAAAACGTATTACTGTCTAACCGACAACATTTCAGTTCCCTCCAATTCATATATCACTGAATTTTATACCATTATAGTGGGTGACGCACAAGTAGAAAACTTGTAGGAATCGTCCCTTTACTCCAGCTCATTTTTTAAAAGGGATATTTATAGCATTGTAATAACAGCGTTAATACTAGCATTTTTTGAATTTTCTCTCGTCGCGGCTAAATCCAAGAGAAAGTGCCAGTTTGGGTTGCTAATGGTTTCTCTATCTGGTCAACACTTGCATGAAAAGACTATGCGATACAAATAATTGAATAAGGAAAAGCATGCAAACCAAGTGTGTGCTCCCATGACCGCAAATAGCGTGATCCGGTGGTGCGCCATTGGGTAAATGGGAGCGTGACATTAAGAACAAAGCTGTTCAAAAACTTCGACCGTAAAGTGTAGAGCCAGCTATCTTATGTAGTCGGTCAAAGTCACAATCAAATGCGGTTCTAGACAGCCCACTCTGGTGAAAATGAGCGTAGCAGAAAAAAAAACTCACGATTGATCAAACGCACAGGCTATGGAGTATAAATAGGAGCCCCATTTCATACACTTTTGATAAGAGCATCCAACCAGACTTGATTTGTAGTACATCATCTGGAAAGAAAATTAAGTGTTGCCTTAAATACCGGAGCCGATTTGGTTGGGTGGTAACCACGACATAGCCAGCAATGTCGTCTCATCATATCTCAGGCCGCGTCATACTTTACAGTACTGGCACTGGTGCCGCAACGTTTGAATGCTACCTTACACTCACTACACTACATCGTTCTTTTGTAATGTAAAGGAAAATTATTAGTCCTCACGTTGACAAAATTCTGTTGTGCTGATGAAACATGTCCGGCTGGAAGATTTATCTCACTCATCCAAGCGGACACCGCAATGGTTATCATCGTATCGCTAGGCAATTCTACTGGCAGACTGATCCTGAAAATACAAATTTTGGTTTTTTCGAACACTGCAGATGGGGAGAACGAGAGGTACTCACGTATAAATATTCATTGATCCTCCTGATGGAGCCATATCAAGTCCTCGGCAGTCCTTTGTAGCTTCGTTGGCCCATGCTTCCAAATTTTTATTCCGTAACTGAATAAGAATCGGATTGAACAGCATTTCAAATTGGTTAGAGAAAATTAACAATTTTCTCAGTACTACTAACGTACGTCTTTTTCCAAAAGTACCCGAAAGGAAGGGAGAAAGGGAAGCATAATAAGAAACACTGCTCTCCTCGAATGAGGCGAAGTATGAATGGATGATGGTAGCGAAACTCGCGCTGAAAATCGCGCTCCTGGTACGCTATAGCGATCCCAGCACGCTCCACATCGTTCTGCAGCGTTTCAGTTGCGAAGTCGCCTGCTGACGGCTGTTACTAAACCCTGCATGATGATCGTGACGAAAGCCCACGAATTCGAATACAAATGTTGGTATAGTGCCAAACTATGCCAAAATTCGGATTTTGGTTCGTGGGCTCTCGCCACGATCATCATACTGTAGTGTGGCTGAGTCGAGCGTTTAACAAATGATGCGCGTTACCAGAGTGCCGCCGTATTAGCGGCGGGTACATGTTTCAGGCGCCGTCGCTATCGGTGTCGACGTCGATACGCAAAGTATGAACGTGGCGCAACTGCGATTATGCCATCACGAGAACGCCATTCTCGGAATGTCTGCTATCTATTGTCCCTGTCAGGTACAGTCGTAGCCACTCTAAAAGGTGATGGTGTCGTTTCAGGCGAGCTCGTACCGTGACTGTAGTTACCCGGTCAGCTATTCCATTCGGCTGTGTTTCTCAAAGCTGAAGGTGCGCTCAGTTTGTTAATTGAGAATCCTGCAGTTTCAAAACACTACTGCATCCCATCGGTATTATGCCGACACGCGAGCAGCTCTTGAAACGATTCCTACTACTTACACTCAATATTTTCAGATTTCTGAGCTTCTAAAACGATTGAGAAGACAATGGGCGAGACCACAATCTCTCAATTCTCCGCATCAACTGTTCACCCTATACGAGTGCAATTTTTTCCCTAGTCCTCATCCAAGTTTAAGTGGCTCTCGGCCCCGTTGTTGGTCGAAAATGAAAGAGATCGATTGCGTTGCCAACCAACTAAAGAAAAACAAGCGTTCCGGATGTTCGCGCTTGATATGCGTTGCGAAGAAAATACAGAAAATGGACAGCATGGGAACGCGCAGTAGCTCTTCTGCTCTCTCGTCTATGATCCCGAAAAGGCATGACGCCTGGGCCAAGATTGCACGGGAATTGGCAATCGATTTTTCAGCAAAACTCAATAAAAAACCAAAGCCTAAAAAAGATATCTACGAGACGATCTACGATACAAAAAAATGTGCTAGAAACTTGTATTATGTGGAAAAAATTGGGAAAAGAGAGAATTTTTTTTTAAAACGAGAAGCAGTCGATGCGAGTCAGAACTCACGTGACGACCTAATAGTAAATGAAAAAAAAAATGGTCAAGAAGGAGAGAGATTGTATCCAAATAGGGTGAAATTAGTGGGGTCGGGAACGACGAATAAAGGTCGAACGAGTAGTAAGTCACTGTATACATACATGTAAAAATATGGGTAACTCTTCTGTAATTTAAAACTTGGTGATGCGTGGCTCACCAATTCAAACATTGTCTGAGATGGCGATAAATATCCTTGTTGCGTGGCATAAACTCCTTTCGCTACTTTTTCTCTGAATTCGTTGAGTTTCGTTACAAGGACCAGACTTTCATCTGAAATCAACTGATTTCTTCATATTTCGTATTTGATTGAAGCATGGGCACCGTGGGTATAGCACAGTAGTACCGATCATATTGGGCACATAGGATGCCAATTTCGATACGTTGTCTGAAGAGATTTTTGTACGATTGGCACGGTCATAGTGCAAATTTGGGCTAATGTGGCTGGGGGAGACGTAACTTGCCGTGCCGGCAGCATCGTTCTTGTATTTTGGGGAGTGTCTTCTAACCATCTAGGCTCTCCAAGACTTGCCTAGACTTTTTCAGGGAAAGAGATTGACGGCGTCGTCAGTAATCCCACAAGGCGTGGCGGCAAGCCGCGCGTATCCCCCCTGGAGCCACATTGACCTCAAATTTTTTCCGTGATAAAATCGCTCATAATTATTTATAGGAATAGCGTCCGCTGGAGAGTGAGTGGATAGAAAGTGGTACGAATGAAAATTTCGCACCTACATATAGATGAGCCTATATATTCTGCACAATCTATAGGATATATACGATACAGAAACTCACTTGAGGGAAGTGGCAAAGTTCTCACAAAACCGGTAGACAAATTTTTACCTCGTTTTTGTTCTTTTTTCATTTCAACCACTTTCGTGCAGTCTTATTTAACTACCAGAATTCACTTCAATTTGTTCCCAATCAATCCACTTTAGCTTACTTCATATTTGTCACCTTACGTTTCTTCCTTTTTTAGTTTTTTTTCAAATGACATGGTGCAATTATGAATATCGCTATTTCCAACATAGTCATCATAAGTGCCTTACAGTTTGTTGTTGTTGGTAGTGAAGCGGTTGCTGTTGTTGGTTGTGGAGCGGGTGTAGTTGTTGTTGGTTCTGGAGCGGGGGTAGTTGTTGTTGAAGTTGCTAAAGTGAAAGCGATGAGAATGACTTAAAATTTAAGTTCTGATATGGCAATGGTCTTTGTGCAAAGAGAATGAGAACCCACTCGTGGGCATTGGATCAGGGCGGCCGCAAAGGCCACTTGCTAAACAAGTGGCATCGTTGTATACCGTTTGGCACGTAAAAGGATTGCATCCGGCCGACTCCGAAACTTGGTAAACCGCTTCTCCTTTTTGTATTCTGTAAACCAACGAACTAATGCCATAAAGATTGACATCCCAAAGATGGCTGGCAGCCTACCTTTGCATCAAAATCCAGACGGCAGAGCACTCAAAGGAACCGTCCAGGAGAGGAGCTTCAGAGTAAGTACCCGCCCCGTCGCCTACCGCGGTCGAAGACCCGTAAAGGTAAAGGAAATTACGTGAACAGTCCACTCTCCTTCTCTAATCGCAGCGGACGATGGGACGGAGCACTTACTCGAAGGCCTCCCCTGCTGGCTGCCAATTTGAGGAGCCTGCATCTTAGCCAGATTCTTACTTCTTCGCGTGAAACGTTGCATGCGGCTCTTATTAGAGGCAGTGTTAGGGGTGATTCTTTGGTATCATTCGTTCCAATCTTTGATACTGACCGGTGGACGTGTTTACCACGATTGCCGTCACGTGAGCACCTCGTCATTTTGATTGATAACGTATTAATACGATACGATAAGTACCATTCTGCTATTATGCTCATTATTCTACACCTCAGTCATTCTAAGGCAAAGTCGACGCTTGGAGGCGGGGTCGGTCATCCAAGGCCTCAGGTGTTATCCGTTGCACCGTTTCTACAGCTCGGAGGCGCGCTTTTTCACCGGGATTTTGCCGCAGGCGGCCTTCCTACACCTATAGTTTCCATGTTAGTGACTCCTTTTGAAGTTTCTCAATTACATCATTACCACCAATGCTGTCTTTAAGCAAATACAACATAAATACATAGCTGACAAAGTCATTTTTTCTCACGCGATTCCTTTGATGAGCTTGCACACTGAGCTGCTAGGTGTGTGATCTTCCACTCTGACGTCGACGCTCCTCCGCCACACACCACTCTGCCGCTCAGGCAGCGACCACTTCAAGGCGCTCGATGTACATCACCCTGACGGGTGCAGTGAAAAAGGACAAGAGCATGGAGGCTAGAGGAAGTTCATTAGATCTATCGCATAGTTACCATGGGAGAGGATGACATAATGGCTCTAGGGGTACCTTTATATATTAGTAACATTGGGAGCCACGGATCTCCTTCACCGAGGCGCTTCTCTCGCTGAAGGATCTCGAGCCGTTAGGTGAGAAGGCTACGTGGCGCGACCCCAGGTGGCGGATAGGGGGCTAATCGCGGACCAAAAGCCACCATGTACCTGCCCTGAGACGCAGGCGGATCCAGGGGATGGACTCCCTGTTTCTGCTGCGCTGGGCTGATTCATACCCTCTGTATCCATGCAGACGTTTCTTGCATACGTGTGGGAGCGTTCTGTATAGTGCAGTTGGTATTCTGCATTCGGTCCAGCCAAAAGCTTGCATTCTAACGACTGTGAGGTACATGCGAGGTCCGGGGTCGCCTCCAACAAATAAACCCCATGTCCACTTCGGGATAGCCTGGCTAACTACTCGGAGTATACCCAGCCCCCACGACAGAGCCCGGCAAGCTACTTGTGGGTCTTCATTATTCTGAAACAGCAATAAAAATGAGCCTCATTCCCCTGAACCTGAGGGATCCCCCAATACGGCAGCGTTGGGTAGTACCGCTCGGGAGAGGCTGCTAAAATCTCAGGGTTACAACAGGCTGCCCAAATCGAGAAGGACTAAGATGGCGATCTGTACTTACAACGCACGAACACTTGCATCGGAAGCGACTATCGAAGATCTGATGATGCAAGCCAGGAAGATCAAGTACGACGTCATCGGACTGACCGAGACGAGGAGGCATCGCCCGCTACACGCCGTGTACGAGACTGGTGAAGAATTGTTCCTTGGAACATGCGACAGGAAAGGCGTTGCGGTGTGGGCGTTCTCGTCAACACGCACTTGGCCATCAACATCGATTCGTGAGCTCTACAGCAACTTCACGACCAGGATCTCGCCATTCTACAAGAAAGTCATCATCGACGTGAAGAGTGGGGTTCGACAAGGCGACACTATCTCGCCTAAACTATTCAGAGCCGCTCTTGAGAACGTCATGCGTCAACTGGAATGGGAAGGAATGGGAGTGAAGGTCGTGAAGGCCGGCATCTACACCACCTCCGCTTCGCTGACGACATTGTGCTAAAAACACCGACAATCCAGCAAGCGAAACGAACGGTAGTCGATTTTCACTGCGAGTGTGGAAAGATCGGTCTGCAGCTGAACCTGACAAAGACGATGCTCATGAGAAACGGATTGGTACCTGACGCGCCATTCACGCTCAACGGAACGAACATCACCGAATGCTTCAGCTATGTGTACCTAGGTCGGGAACTCAATATGATGAACGACATAGCACCAGAGCTGAGCAGGAGGAAAAGAGCGGCTTGGGGAGCCTTCAAGACCATCGAGGGAGTAGGGGGGTAGTGAAGAAGACAAAGAACATCCGGCTCCGCGCCCATCTCTTCGACTCCGCTGTCCTTCCTGCCCTAACATACGCCTCAAAGACTTGGACTCTACGTAAGCAGGAGGAGCATGCGGACGGCGTCATCCAACGCGCCATCGAGAGGACGATGCTCGGAGTATTCCGATACACGCAAGTGCAGAGGGGAATCCGGAGTTCCGAACTCCGTCGTCGATCAAAGATCAGTGACGCCGTCGTATTTGTCAAGGAATCGAAGATTAGATGGGCCGGACACGTCATGCGATATCGCGATGACCGTTGGACCAGAGCGGTTACCGACTGGATCCCTCTGGACGTTAAACGAACACCTAGACGACCGCCGGCCCGATGGTCAGACTTCTTAACGAAAGCTCTGCGCGAAAGGAACGAGACGCTACGTGTCCCTGGAGCCAGAAACGTTCACTGGGCTGCTTTCGCTCGCGACAGGGACGAATGGAGACGTTGCTAGCGCCCGCACGAGGCTCTCGATGAACAACGGGACGACAGGTGATACAGGTGAACATCGGAAGATAAACGAAATTTCTATTTAATTGTACCGTGATCATGTAATAACAGCCCTACCTAGGGCCAAGTGCATTCATCACTCATGTGATTCCACAGCAGGCATGCTAGGGTAGAGAGCTGCATCGTAGTCGTTCCCGTTGTCAGCGCAGAGGTTGTAGGGGCCCATTTGCTAGGTGAAAGCGCATTGCGAGCGAAAGAGCGCATGTAAGACTTCTGTGGATCATCCTCGTTGCGGCAGGGCGCCCTTCCTATGCGAAAGTGTAGACGAATAGGGCTCTTTGCATGGCGCGACAATCAGCGTGCGCGACATTAAGGGTGCCGTAGATATCTACATGTATAGGAAATGAGTTGATCATTGTAATGCTTATAGGAACATTCCGCGCACAGAAAAGCTGTTATCCACACAAGAAGTCCTGACTCTCAGATTTGGGTGGAATCCACATCCTTGCGCTCAAGAAAAAGACATGTAAAAACATATTACTGTCTAACCTACAACATTTCAGCTCCCTCCAATTCATATATCACTGAATTTTGTACCATTATAGTGGGCGACGCACAAATGGAAAACTTGTGGGAATCGTCTCTTAATTCCAGCTCATTTTTTGCAAGGGATTTTGATAGCATTGTAATAACAGCGTTAATACTAGCATTTTTTGAATTTTCTCTCGTTGCAACTAAATCCAAGAAAAATTGTTAGTTTTGGTTGCTATTGGTTTCTCTACCTGGCCAACACTTGCATGAGAAGACTATGCGATACTAATAATTGAATAAGGACAAGCATGCAAACCAAGTGTGTGCTCCTATGACCGCAAATCGCGTGATCCGGTGGTGCGCCATTGGGTAAATGGGAGCGTGACATTAAAGGAACCGGAAGGGGGTCCGAACCAAGAGGAAGATACAAAGAAATGAGCATTTTGTAATGAACACTCAAGGTTAGAAGCGATAATAGGCGAAGGAACCCGGATACAAAAGCGCGACGCTGCGGTGTGTACTCGCATCCCATTCGCATCAGCGCATCCATTCCGAGTTGTCCGCTGTAGGAAACGGGCCGTGGGCCAACGTTAGTTGTAGCACCTGACTCCCAGCGCAGTGGAGTGGCCATTCCCAACTACAATAGCATTCATGTAAGTACATCTAGAAACAATTTAAGAAAGAACAAAGTAAAAAGTAAAGGAAAAAACAAAGTCATAATAGAAACATCTTCTTTTGGCACCATGCCAAGGCGTCAAATTGGCGAATTTGTGCCATGGCGGCCACTTGCACTCGTCCACACTACGTCTGTTCTACCGTAAGCCAAAATTACCTCCTTCTGGTGTCTTTAAGAACAAAGCTGTTCAGAAACTTTCACCGTGAAATGTAGAGCCAGTCAAATTACGTAGTCGGTCAAAGTCACAATCAAATAAGGTTCTAGACAGCCCACTCTGGTGAAAATGAGCGTAGCAGAAAAAAAACTCACGATTGGTCAAACGCACAGGCTATGGAGTATAAATAGAAGCCCCATTTCATACACTTTTGATAAGAGCATCCAACCAGACTTGATTTGTAGTACATCATCTGGAAAGACAACTGTAACAAAATGTTTGCTACTAACAGCAGATCAGTGATAGGCACGCGATCATGATGGTCGATAGGTAGGGGCTATAAGACCACCGGCAGGGTGGCCATCTCACTACTACGTGTGCTGTTTTCTGAACTGTGCAATAAGGATCAATATAAGCAATGCAGAGAGGCGATGAAAGAAAATCTCAAGGAGAGAAGAGCAGCAGTGCTGGCTGAAGCAGGAGAGGGTGGGAGGAGCATCCGCAATGCCCGCCGAAGTTCCGCCAGCTATAAGACCAAAATGACCGACCTGCGGGGTCGGAGGGTACAGTTACTGCTTCCCGAAGGGCAATGGAGAAGGTCACTTACGAGTTACATTCGGATCTCTTCGATAGCCGTGTCCGCCTGCCTAGGAGCAATCTGAAGCAGGATGGATATGTCGTACCATCAGTTCTCCCTTGCAAAGCCCGACACGCCATTTCGTCGGTGAGGAATGGTACAGCACCCAGCCCCGACAGGATCAGACCGGAACATCTGAAGAATCTTCCGCCAGTTATCGTCAAAACACTGGCCCAACTCTTCACACGCTACCTGTCGGAATGCAAGGTACCCACATCGTGGAAAACCAGCAGGACTGCGTTGCTGTATAAGAAGGGAGATCCACACGACACTAGCAATTATCGGCCAATCTGCCTGCTGTCTGTAGTTTACAAGCTTTTCACTCGTGTCATCTTGAATATGATCGGTAGAACTTTAGACAAAGGACTGCCATGCGAACAAGCGGGTTTCAGAGAGGAGTACAATCGATCACATCCACACGGTCACTAGGCTCATTGAAGTGTCGCGCGAGTACAAGATGCCGCTATGTTTCACATTCCGATTTGAAGAAAGCCTTCTTCTTCGTTGAGACAGAAGCGGTTATCAAAGTCCTGAGAAAGCAGGGTGTGCCTACTCGGTATATAAGAGTACTTCGTGAGCTCTACAGCAACTTCACGACCAGGATCTCGCCATTCTACAAGGAAGTCATCATCGACGTGAAGGTAGATGGTCGGCAACTACATCACCTCTGCTTCGTTGACGACATTGTGCTAATAACACCGACAATCCAGCAAGCGGAACGGACGGTAGTCGATTTTCACTGCGAGTGTGGAAAGATCGGTTTGCAGCTGAACCTAACGAAGACGATGTTCATAAGAAACGGACTGGTGCCCCATTCACGCTCAACGGAACGAACATCACCGAATGCTTCAGTTATGTGTACCTAGGTCCTGAAGTCAATATGATGAACGACTTAGCACCAGAACTGAGCAGGAGGAAAAGAGCAGCTTGGAGACCATCGAGGGAGTAGTGAAGAAGACGAAGAACATCCGGCTCCGCGCCCATCTCTTCGATTCTGCTGTCCTTCCTGCCCTAACATACGCCTCAAAGAATTGGACTCTACGTAAGCAGGAGGAGCATGCGGACGGCGTCATCCAACGCGCCATCGAGAGGACGATGCTCGGAGTATCCCGATACACGCAAGTGCAGAGGGGAATCCGGAGTTCCGAACTCCGTCGTCGATCAAAGATCAGTGACGCCGTCGTATTTGTCAAGGAATCGAAGATTAGATGGGCCGGACACGTCATGCGATATCGCGATGACCGTTGGACCAGAGCGGTTACAAACTGGATCCCTCTGGACGTTAAACGAACACCCAGACGACCGCCGGCCCGATGGTCAGACTTCTTCACGAAAGCTCTGCGCGAAAGGAACGAGACGCTACGTGTCCCTGGAGCCAGAAACGTTCACTGGGCTGCTTTGGCTCGCGACAGGGACAAATGGAGACGTTGCTGGCGTTCGTTCGAGGCTCTCGATGATGAACGGGACGACAGGTGGCAGGACAGATAATCGCTTCCCTGCTCGACCGTCGGATTTACCTGGAAGAAGACCGTCAGTCACTAATATTTTTGCTCTTTGTTGGCTAATTAGGCTAATAATCGTCCTTGGATTCAGTGGCAATAAGTCTAGCCATATCGACAATAAAAACCCGCGTGGCAGAAGTGTAGCTTGGAGCCCCCGACAATTCGGTGCATCGACTGCCGTGAGAACCAGGTCGGATTTTAATTCTTTTCGATATTTCTCATTTTGTGGCCTCCCTTCGCTCCTTCTCTCTACAATTGCAATTCAATAAATTAACAAAAAAAGAGAAGTTTCAATATCAATCAATATGTCCCAAATTGACACATAAACGACTTCTCACGACGTTCCCAGTAAACTGAACAAATCGTCAAAAAGCTGTGGAGGGAAAAACTGGAGGAAATCTCTCGTGGGCCAACTACTTCACAAGATGATCTAAGAGAGCTGACCAGACGATTCGAGAAAGGCAATACTTTTCTGACAACAGCATCTTCGAAGGTCGAGAAACAACTAGACGATTATGCTTCGACAGTGGACGCTTCGAGGGCACCAAACAACAAGGAATGGAAGACTTCGAAGAATACGCTAGTAAAGCGGAGTCTGCAATATCACGAGCCTTCGACCTTAGTATTCTTCTGCAAGCTCGACTCGCTTCACTGACGACTAGGGCGAGATCTGCTCAATTAATAATCGATCCCGGCGGTCCACAACCGTGCATCGATAAGATGTGGGAATGGGAAAATTTTGGGAACTGTTCTTGCTATATATATAAAACGCTTCGTCTGGCTGTCCGTCTCTTTATCCGTCCGTCCCTTTGTACGTCCTTCTGTCACGAAATTAGGCATTATATGAAAACGACCTGTGCAGATGGGGCCAAGTGTGGTATGGGTAGGGCATGGGACAGGAAGTAAAGACCACACATGAACCAAGTTAAGCTCTGCCTACGGGGGCGGGGCGTGACCTAGAATGCTCCGCTTTCTGACCGAAAATTGTTAAGTGGTTTCCAATATGACACAAATGTGGGAGAAAGGTGGATCAAGGTTAGGAATGAGTCTTTTATAGTCATGAAAGATGCGTGGACACAACGGGTGGAGCATTTGCACTGGTAGGCGAAGCTTGGGCATCACATGAGAAACGGCCTGTGGGGATAAGGACAAGTTTGGGGTTGGTAGCGCATGGGATAAGAAGTAAAGACTACACGTGGACCAAGTCACGCTCCGCCCACGTTGAGCAGGGAGTGCCCTGAAATGTTCCGTTCTCGGACCAAAAGCAGGTAATTGGGTTCGAATGCGCGAAAGAATCCTGGGCACGGTGGGCGGAGTATTTGAGGTGGTGGGTAGAGCTTGGACGCTACATGAAAACAATCTGTGGAGACAGGAGCATGTTTGGGATGAAGTAAGGAGCACTAATGCGTCACGTTAAGCTACTCCCACGGTGAGCGGAACGTACACTGAAATACTCTGTCTTCATGAAAAAAGCAATTTGGTTCGACCTACTGACGCAGGTGGTGTTTCGCGCACAGTAGTGTGCGCCAGCCAAGTGTTTCAACAGTAACGTGCATTCTCAGAATCTCCCAGAGTTAGTCAAGTACAACTATCTGCTCATCGCATTGAGAGGACAAGCAAAAGAGGCGATAAAGAAAGTCCAAGTGACAAAGGGGAATTACAATAAGGCAATACAGTTCTTCCTCAATAAGTACAATATTAGGGAGCTGCTGATCAACCTTTTGATTTAACGGCTGGACAAGTGTGTTTTGCGGAGTCCATCTATCGAAGATCGCGCTCACTTCTGGAGGAAGTCCAAGTAATTGGGAGAGACCGTTGATAGTTCCTGTATGATCAGGAAAGTGCTATCAAAAGTCCTCTCGGAAGTCATGCGTGAAGTGATCACCAAAAGACAAGGGATGCCAAAAACTTCATCTACCATAAATGATTTGATCCAATCTGTGGATAAAATCTTTTCCACAGAGGGGTGGTGTGCCGCATACTTAGGAGACACACCAAATACCCAGCAGCCATCTCGCAATGTGACCAAGGCGAATAATTCTACAATTCGCCAAGGCAAATAATTCTACAATTTGCATGTATTGCCATGCCGAACACTCATCCATAGGGTGCACAGTTTACGCAACCGCTCGAGCACGTTCTTTATTTTTGAAGGAAAAACAGCTGTGCCTCTTATGCGTATCGGCTCACAAGAGCCTCGAATATGTACTACTGTTGCAAAGGACTTCACACATCATGTTGCACAAGCAAATCAATCATTAAGTGGAGAACCCATCTACATTAACAACAATATTTCAAAAGGCAAAAAAGTCAATAGAGACGCCAGGTCCGTGCCTAAAATACCAACGGCACTGACGCCGTAAGCAACCAAACAACGATGCAGCTCACTACGATAACCGACACAAAAGGGAAGCCCAGCACGAAAGGAACGTCTCAACCATTCCCACCTAGAGAAGAGATCACCGTACTCCACACACGCACAAAGGTGCTCATGAAGTTGATGCTTTGCTGGACAGTGGAGCAGAACTCTCATTCATCGACAGTTCTCTCGCAGAGGAACTTTGTCTAACAGTTATCAAAAATGAGCAATTGAAACTCCACACTTTCGGAACGAAGGAAACAAGCCAGGCTTCCTGTTAACTTGTTCCAATGGAAATTCGGGATACGGAAGGAAACCCGCATCCGTTGCATTTGAACACTTACGATGTACTCGTTCCGGCTCTCCACTTCAAAAATATCATTAACAGATATAGAGACCATACACTCTTAACATCCCTATGCAATACCTCAACATCAATAAACAAAGCTCTAAGACAGCAATTTTACTTGGATGCGATCGAATGTGGTCCTTCATCCGGACGGACACCACAACGGTTACTCTACCATCGGGATTGATGCTTCTTCCGACAAAGCTAAGTTATGTCATCTCCGGAAGAGCAAGGACAATATTAGGGGTGAACGGACAACAGGCGCATCCAGTTTCAATACCCGACGACGAAAGCACCAAATGGAACGATTACTGGTCCATATACGATCAGATGAACACCGTCACACTTTCCGACGGGGCTGTATAGGAGCAGGAGAAAAAACAGTGGGAGAAGTATTGGACCATAGACGCAGCAGGAACAGAAGTGTTTATGAAAAGGAAAAGGAAACTCGCGATGAAATAGATAGAATGGTCTTGAATAGGCTCTACAGAGGTACGTAAGGACGGTTACTACGTCCATCTTCCGTGGAGAGAGGCACGTCCACCTTTATCGGACATTTATGCGCTAGCATACAATCGTCTCATCAGCGTATGGACGTCATTGAAGGGCAACAAAGATCTTCTTGAATAATATAATAAGGTCTTTCAAGAGCAACTTCAGAAAGGTATAGTGGAAATCGTAGATGACAACTCCACAGTAGCTGGGAATACGATCCACTACATACCCCATCACCGGGTATTGACACCACACAAGACGACAACAAACTCAGGATACTCTTCTCGATGCATTGTGGAATTTCGGATACGAGCAATAGCTCTCATCTCCGATGTCGAGAAAGCGTTCTTACAAATCCGGTTGCGCGAAGCAGACCGAGACGCTACCCGCTGCCTATGGCTCCAGGATTGCAATAAGCCTCCCGAAAGAGACAACGTCCTGACCCTCCGCTTTACGCGTATTACCTTTGGGATAAAATCGTCTTCGTTCCTCCTACAGGAACCACACAAGACCATCTCAATAATGTGGAAGAACCAATGGCTCAAGAGATAAAGGACAACATTCATGTGGATAACCTGGTATTGGCGTCAGATGCACTTCGAGTTGCGATAAAACTTTACAAGAGATCCAAGCAGGTATTCATTGATCTCGGGATGAACCTACGAGAGTTCACATCAAACAATGTTCAAGTAATGTGAAAGCAGTGCAGGATGGCGATAAGCCTGACACTCAATTCAAAAGTGCTTGGCTTACAGTGGAATTCTCAAGACGATGTCATAATCGCGTCATGCTCTGTTCCGGTTATCCCCAAGACCACTAAACGAGCAATAACAAGTGCGATAGCGACAGTCCAGGACCCTTTCGGTTGGTTTGTGCCTCTCGTGCACCAGGCTCGAGCATTCTTGCAGCGACTTCAGAAAGAGCAATATGGTTGAGGCAGTAAAAAACGGGTGTGTTGCAAGTGTTCCGATTTCTAGAGGTCGGCACCGAATTGGGTCACCGCGCGCGGCGACGCTTCGCGAATTGTCCGAATGCTGGCACGTCCTGCCGTCTGGGCACTCCCAGTTTTGCCTAAGCCTTTCTAGGGAGGAGCTTTGGCAGCGTGTTTTTACCTGTCTTCACCTGATTGCAATCCGCCGCGCAACCTGACCTGACCTCACCAGTCGGAACACTTGCACTCCACCCGTAAAAAACCAACCGGTGAAAAGATGGAATGGGTGCAGATTCAAAGGCATATGCATGGACTATGCGAGAAAATACCACGTTTTGCCGCTGATAGGACCAGCAGAGCTATACTTGTCACCTTTGCTGACGCCGGCACAACGGGCATGACAGCCTGCACGTACTTATACCTACTAACAACATTATCCTCACCACTACTCATGGCAAAATCGAAACTGCCCTCCGAACAGGGATAAAGCCCAATACCGAAGCTTTAATTAAATGCTTTCACACTAGCGATGCGTCTGAGCAACTCAATACTTACACAATTACAGAAAGTCTTCGATATCCAAAGAATTTACGTATTTTCGACTTCGTTGTAATGAGCTTGATTAAAAAAGGAAGAAGCTCTCAACGAAAGGCAATAATTTTCATAACTAATCCTTTGATAGAATTACAAAGGATCGCTGTCAACATCAACAATCAAAAATGTTATGAAAAATATGGACACATCGCATATGAAGACAACCCAGCTGATTGTGGCACGCGACGTTTAACCTCCCAGGGACTCGTGGATCATTTCTGTGGACAGGATCTTTGTTCCTGTGGAAGCAGAAACCCAAATGGTTTGGTTGGGATAAGATTTCCAGAGCTTCTGAGAATGATAACGGGGACGACGACAATGACGGCCGTCAAATCTTCTCTACCACAGGTGGAGTTCCAGCAACACACGATAACTTGGAAATAATACAGCGAAGTCACATGCGAACTTCCGCCAAAGCAAAGCGGATACTAGCATATGCCTTGCGCTTTATCAGAATTGTTGTTTTTCGTGTCATCCAAGGAACAAAAATAACTATACAACCCTTTCAATAATTGTCTATGAAACTATACAAGGTCACGAGCGTTTAACTGGTCAAGCGATTGAACTGGCAGGCAAGCTTATAATCAAACACCATCAGAGAGCAAGAGTTACAAGCTCGGTCACAAAACATCTGCAATACCTCAACATTCGGCGCGATGAAGAAGGTATATCACGATGTTATGAACGTCTCGGCCAAGCCCACTTATCTAGTGAAGCTAAATAACCCATCGTGGTCTTACAAAAGACGTTGCTAGCAGACATTATCGCTAGAGACATCCATAAAAACGATCTTCCAGGGATAATTCACACAATGTCACTTATACGGCAAAAGTACACGATCCCACAGCTTCGCTCTCAAGTATTGCGGCTTATGAGGAAATACCTACAGTGCTAAAAGCTCAATAGTCTGTCATACTGATACCCGTCCCAAGATGACCTTCCTAAGGAGAGAGTTGTGAGGTCATTTCCATCCAATCAAGTGAGACTGGACTGCTTTGGTCCTCTTTTAATAAAAGAGTCAATTGGTGAGCAAGAAAAGTGCTACGGCTTGAACATGAATGATCACTCATCTGTTGCACCTCGAAATCATCTCGGACCTCTCTACAGTAGCGTTCTTGCAAATGTTGAGAAAATTTTTGGTGGGAACGAATTCCGAAATCAGTAGTGAGCAATAACTCCCCACTTTTTCACTAGGCGAAGCAATACTAAGGGGTAATATCCAGATGACAACCACTGATCCCATAATAGCAAGAGAACTGAGCAACACAGAGATACGTTGGTGGCACATAACACCATACGCTCCCTGGCAAGGAGTTTTAGACGAAAAGCTCGTAAAATCCATCAAACACTGCCTATACAAAAGTCTAGAAAGTGAAACAGTGGCGACTGAAGAGCTTTCAACGGTTATAGTCGAGATAGAAGCAATATGAATACTCGTCCCCTCGCCTACGTTACGTACGATGTCTACTTGACTTTCGTACTGCGTCCAATAGACTTCATACAAAGGGATATGGACACCAAACTCCTGGAGCAGCTGATACTAGTATTTGAAGTACTACCCCGTCACAAGGAAAACTGGTATGTTTGAAAGCTAATGATGAACAGTGAGGGGATCATAACAAAAGCGGCTGTTCGGTTACCGAGTCGGCGCCTGATTCGACGACCAATAAACCTCTTAGTCCCTCTCGAACTGGAGAAAGACGCACCCGAGGATACATCCAACGGTAAATCAACAAGATCAGATCGTACAACTAAGCAAAGTTCAAGATGCAATCTCCACCGACATAAAGCAGTCAACTACAAAGAAGGCTTCAATAGCGAGGAAGAGGATCCACAGATACCAAGGATGCTGTCCAATTTTTGGTCACCCCAGAATGATTAAGCTGAAACGGCGTACGATAAACACGATGACTACTAATAATAATTGTAAATCTCAGCACGATAGTTATTTCTATCGACAAAAATCTTTTTCTTAACAATCAGCAATTTTCGTAACAGTTCGGCAGCGACTGCTGATTTCTTCTTATCTCAAAGCTTCATCCTCCATGACATATAAAGCACAGTCAGGGGGATGAGTACCATGACAAATTCCGTTTTCTTTCCACCTTATACAGGGAGACAATAACAGCAGACGACGTTGAAATAGATATGACGACAACTCAAAGAAATGGATACGCACATCAAGATGGCGACCACACTAGAATTTCAGCTGACGCACCATCTTCTAGCTGCAACTGGTGCAACATCTACTGCAGGAGAACTAGTGCTGTTTTCTACACGCCTATGGAAAACAGCCATATACCCCAAGGAAAAACTCATTAGTTTCACTGAGCCTACATGATGTTCGATTCGATTTATCATATGATAGTGGACCAAGGTAAAATCCACACAGAAAGTGGGGTAAATTGGCTCGAAGATGCCGACCACGACACTAAGAAACTGAACGCACGAGTACAATACTGTCTCACCCGCCTAAACAACAACGTTTCAGACATCGAGTATGAGACCGCTCAAGCAGAGAAACGCGTCTTCGATGAAAAAGTCGAGAATAAGGAGTAGTTCATCACCGTACGTAATGAAACCATAGGGAAATTGGAGCCTAAGCTAGAAGACTATGCAGCAAGAATTGATAATTCGAGTAAAATAATGGAGCAGCAGGAGAAAAGAAAAAGTGGTTAAGACAATCAAGACGGATCATTTGCAGAAGAGCCCCAACCCATCACCCCGCTGGAGGTTGCCAAAAGCAGCTATAGCGAAGGAAGTGAGTATGATCAAGATCATGAAGACTATGTACTCAGCTTGGAAAGACAGCTCGACGAACTCTATGAGAGACGATACTTGCTTCCCCAGAAGAAAATCGGGATGGAAGGGGCCGACGCAGGGCCTTGGATCAAATGTGTCTTCTGCGGAAAATATAAACTCCATTTTTCTGACTCGTGTCGTGAGATAACTGGTGTTGACAAAAGATATCGGTTCGTACGTCGGAACGGCTTGTGTCAGCACTGCTTACGCGATATCTGTGGACCCAACAGATGCATCAACAATAGGAAGCAGTGTTGGTACTGCAACATCGTAGCAGAAGCAATGCTAGAGTTTCTCATTTGCGACGATAGAGGCAACCATCGCGCGCTATGCAACGTGCCGAACTCAAGGCTCGCGTCACGGAAAGAGTAAGGAGGGTAAAGGGGCAACTATAAAATGCCAAAGGACAATATGTTCAATAATCGTCGTGGGAGTGTAGCAAAATGTTAGCTACTAACAGCAGATCAGTGATAGCCACGCGATCATGGTGGTCGAAAGGCCACCATGATCGCGCGGGCGTCAGCTACTAATATTTCTGTTCTGTTGTTGGCTGATAAAGCTAATAGTCGTTCTTCGATTCAGTGGCAGTAAGGCTAGCAATATCAACAATAAAGACCTGCGTGGCAGAGGTGCAGCTTGGAGCTCCCGACAACAACTGGGTGCTGGCTAAAATGCCGGAGCAGATTTGGTTGGGTGGTAACCACGACATAACCAGCAATGTCGTCTCATCATATCTCAGGTCGCGTCATACTTTACTATACTGGTACTAGTGCCGCAACGTTTGAATGGTACCTTACGCCCACTACACTATTATACATCGTTCCTTTGTAATGGGAAGAAAATCATCAGCCCTCACGTTTACAAAATTCTGTTGTGCTGATGAAACACTTTGGCCGGCTGGAAGATTCATCTCATTCATCCAAGCGGAAACTGCATAGGTTATTATCGTGTCGCTAGGCAATTCTACTGGCAGACTGACCCTATAAACACAAATTTTCGGTTTTTTCCGATTACTGCAGATGGGAAGAACGAAAGGAACTCACGTATAATTATTCAATGATAATCCGGGTGGAGTCATGTCAAGTCCTTGGCAGTCCTTTGTAGCTTCGTTGGCCCACGCTTCCAAATTTTTATTCCGTAACTGAAGTAGGATCGGATTAGATAGCATTTCAAATTAGGCAGTGAAAATCAACAATTTTCCAAGTACCACTGACGTACGTCTTTTTCCAAAAGTACCCGAAAGGGAGGGAGAAAGGAAAGCATAATAAGAAACACTGCTCTCCTCGAATGAAAAGTCTAGGTATGAAGGTAGCGAAATCCAAAATCGCGAAGAGCGAAATCTGCAAATGGCGCTGCGGACGCTACTGCAATCTTAGCACGGCTTCACATCGTGCGGTAGCGCTTTAGTCGCCGAGTTGCTTGCTGAAGGCGGTTGCTGAATTATGCTGTCATAGTGCCAAAATATGCCAAAATTCGCATTTCGAATCGTGGGCTCTCGCCACGATCACCATATGGTAGTGTCGTTGAGTCGAGCGTTTTACAAACGGAGCGCGTTACCAGAGTGCCGCCGTGGTAGCGGCGGGCACATGTTTTCGGTGTCGACGTCGATGCGCAAAGTATGAACGTGGCCAAACTGCAATAGTGCCATCACGAGAATGCCATTCTCGGAATGTCTACTGTGTTTTGTCCCTGTCAGGTAGAGTCGTAACCATTCTGAGAGGTACTGGTGTCGTTTCATACCAGCACTTCATACCGTGACTGTACTTACCCGGTCAGCTATTCCATTCGGCTTTGTCTCTCAAATCTGAAGGTGCGCTCAGTTCTTTAGTTGAGAATTCTTGCAGTTCAGAAACATCACTGCGTCCCATCGGTATAATGCCGACACGCGAGCAGCTCTTGAAACCCTTTCTCCTACTTATACTCAAAATTTTCAGATTTCTGAGCTTCTAAAAAATTGACAAGACAATGGGCGAGATCACAATCTCTCAATTCTCCGCATAAACTGTTCACATTATAGGAGTGCATTTTTTTATTCTTAGTCGTCATCCAAGCTCTAATGTCTCTCAGCCCCGTCTCCATGCTGTTGTGTATAGGAATAAACTGTCTTGTAACAAATTCCAACTTCTCTCTTCGTAGAACCTCGGCATCGATATTAGTTTGATTTTCTTCTGTGTCAACGAGGTTTTTAGGTGGAATATTTATTTACGGCCTAACGTTTCAACCAGATCGTCTTCCTCAAAGGCCTGAACGTGGCTCAAGACTTAGGATTCTATCCACTACACCACCAAACGCCTTATCCTTCTAGCGGTTCTGACGAAACTCAACGAAACAGATATGACTGATAATAAGTTGTGTAGGCGGACCGACCGATCGAATTTCATGGTTCCTCAACTGTACTGTGAGTCAGCTGCCGACCAAAATTCCATCGCATCTGACCAACACGACTAAGTTCCTTGAACAGTTACGCAATTTACGCTTGGAAACAGGTTGCGTGATGGAGTCATTCGATGTCACTGCGCTTTATACTAACGTTCAAAACGATCAAGCTTTACAAGCACTGTCCGAAATGCTGGACAGGTATTTTGGAACCATAGAGACCTTTGGACTGAATAAAGCGCACATCATGACTCTGATCAAGGAATGCTTGCAGTGCAACATCTTTAGGTGGTCGGGTGCGTATTACTGTCAAATTGGAGGTTTGGCTATGGGTCTGCGCTTAGCTCCAGTACTTGCGATTTGCTTTATGAGCAGAATAGAAGAACCAATGCTGGAACGCTTACCATTGATGTACTGCAGATACATAGATGACTGCTTCATTATAACATCAACACAGTCCGAAATGGATGAGTGCTTTCGCCTAATGAACCAGCAGTCGCTGTATATCAAGCTTTCAAGAGAAGTACCACGCCATGGTTGGCTTCCCTACCTGAACACGCAGGTGAAAGTGTCCGATGGCATACGCAGTGTGAATTGGCACAGGAAAGTTAGCTCTAAGAACATCTTGATGCACGTCACATCTGCACATCCGACGACTGTGAAACGTGCAGTTGTCAAGAACATGTTCAGCACGGCTGCAAATGTGTGCAC
Source organism: Trichostrongylus colubriformis (assembly GCA_963978905.1). Taxonomy (NCBI): domain Eukaryota; kingdom Metazoa; phylum Nematoda; class Chromadorea; order Rhabditida; family Trichostrongylidae; genus Trichostrongylus; species Trichostrongylus colubriformis. Next base: position 4,745,021 of record OZ022260.1, read on the forward strand.
AGGTCCGACAGAGCGGCGAGAGAGTATACGTCTAGCTTCTGACATAGCTGCATCAAACGGCTACGTTGTACCAGAACATCGTAGAAGAATAAGCACTGGGCACCGTAACATACCGCGTCTTAACAAGATTCCCTTATGTATACCTTTCATCTCTGACAGAGTAACTGCTGCAATCCAAAGATGCGTTGTTCAATCACAGCTGGATGATGATGTTGTCTTAGTGAGCGTCCCTAATGGCAACATCAAAAGCCAACTCGTGCGAAATAAGCTCTACGATAAGCGTTGCGTGTCAGAGAAGTGTGTTACATGCCCGTATGGTACAACTGAGGATTGCGCCAAAATTGGTGTAATCTATCAAACTGAATGTCAGACATGTAACGCAACGTACATTGGGGAAACTGGAAGAAGACTAGCAGTACGCATCAAAGAACATCTTGCGGGTAAAAGACTAGGTAACACAAGAACACCTTTGGGAAAGCACATGACCGAGGTGCATGGTGGAAACGACTTTGATGTGAAGTGCCGTTTTCTAGCATGCGAGACTGAGATTTCCGCCAGGAAAGTGCTTGAAGCGTTTTGGATTTCTGCAAGAAATCCAAGTATGAACAAACGAAATGAGTGCTTATCCATTACGAATGATCTCTGCCATTTGCGCCACATTGCGAGCTACTGATATGATGAGGGAGACATGCATGTCCCCATTATACTATATATGTATAAGGACTGCTAGGCATCCCTCATTCACTGACGACAGCTGACACGGAGTGGCGGCCATCCGCTCCCGCGGTGGTGGAAAGGGTGAGTTATGTTCTTTCGTACAGGGTTCCTCCGGCGGTTTCCTTGAGTTTCGTCAGAAGCGCTAGAGGGATAAGGCGTTTGGTGGTGCAGTTGATAGAATCCTAAATCTTGAGCCACGTTTGGGCCTTTGAGGAAGACGATCTGGTCGAAACGTTAGGCCGTAAATAAATATTCCACCTAAAAACCTCGTTGGCACAGAAGAAAATCAAACTGTCTTGTGTATATGAATGGACTGATAATTCGTGTAATCGTAAACAGCCATTCGTCACCCTATAAAAGCAGACCTCGTGTAAGGTCGAGACTTTTGCTTGTTGTGCTGTATCCGCAGTTTACAATAAACTGGTCATCTACATTGGAGTGAGAGACACAACACATGCCTCATGCGATCTACACGGCACTGATACATTTCACGAGCGTGAGAATATTTGCCAGTATAGTGACCTGATCCCGCACTCTTAAGCGCAACCGCTTACACACGATCTGACATCGCCTTGTTCCTCGTGGCATCAGTTAGCCATCATTTTACCTACCATGGGCAGGGCTTGCTGTCAGTGTATTATTTGCACAGCAAGCAGTGGCTATTCTGAAGGATCTAGAGATTCGACAGTCGTTGTCCAACCGTATCCAAAAAAAGATTTCTGAGTTGTTGATGGAAAATGAAAGAGATCGATTGCGTTGCCAACCAACTAAAGAAAAACAAGACGTTCCGGATGTTCAGGCTTGATCCGCGTTGCGAAGAACATACAGAAAATGAACAGCACGGGAAGCGCAGTACCTTCCTGCTCCCTCGTCCCGAAAAGAAATAACGGCTGGGCCAGGATAGCACAGAAATTAGCAATCGACTTCTTAGCAAAACTCAATAAAAACTAAAAGCCTAAAAAAGATGTCTACGAGACAAAAAAATGTGCTAGATACTTGAATTATGTGGAAAAAGTTGGGAAAACAAAAGAATTTTTTTTCTTGAAAACGAGAAGCAGTCGATGTCAGTCAGAACTTACGTGACGACCTAATAGTAAATGAAATATGGCCAAGAAGGAGAGAGATCGTATCCAAAGAGGGCGAAATTAGTGAGGTCGGGACGACGGCGAATAAAGGTCGAACGAGTAGTAAGTCACTGTATACATACTTACACATGTAAAAGCATAGGTAACTTTTCTGTAATTTGGAACTTGGTGATAAGTGGCTCACCAATGCAAACATTGTCTGAGATGGCGATAAATATCCTTGTTGCGTGGCATAATCTCCTTTCGCAACTTTTTCTCTGATTTCATTGAGTTTCGTCACAAGGACAAGATTTTCATCTGAAATCAACTAATTTCTTCATATTCCGTATTTGATTGAAGTATAACCACCGTGGGTATGGGGCAGTAGTACCGATCATATTGGGCACATAATATGCCAATTTCGATATCCGACAAGATTTTTGTACGGTTTGCACATAGTGCAAATTTGGACCAATGTGGCTGGGGGAGACGCAACTTGCCGTGCCGGCAGCATCGTTCTTTTATTTGAGGACGTGTCTTCTAGCCGTCTAGGCTCTCCAAGATTTGCCTAGGCCTTTTCAGGGGAAGAGCTTGACAGCGTCGTCAGCGATTCCTGAGGCGTGACGGCAAGCCGCGCGTATCCCCCCCCCCCCGAGCCACATTGACCTCAAATTTTTTCCGTAATAAAATCGCTATGTATAAGGATAGCGTCCGCTGGAGAGTGAGTTGATAGAAAGTGGTACGAATGAAAATTTCGCACCTATAGGTGCAAAGCAACGTTGAGGGAACAGTGCAGTGGAAAAATGTGTTTTTGAGTAAGCCATATATAATATTTATGATGAACTTGCCTAATAAGGACCGCGTGAAAAGTTTCGCTGGAAAAGTGAGAATCTGGTTGAATACAGCTCCTCAAAGTGGTGGCTGAGGGGGCGGGGTCTCGGAGTAAATGCTGTCGCCCGCCGTGGTCGGTGACGCACCTTGGGAACAGAAAGTTATGTATACTGTTCCATTCTTCGTCTCCGACCGCGGCGGACGGTGGGGCGGGCATTTACTCTGAGGCCTCGCTCCCTCGGCCTGCGCGATTCCTTTGACGAGGTGAGAAGGGCAAGAAGTAGTGAGCCACCCAAGATTTGCTTTGACCGAAAGTATGGTCAGTCAATTATTATTATTGTTCAGTAAAATTATTTTGAAAAAAGAAATTAAATCACTTCAATATTAAAAGAAAAAATAAGTGGTAATTATTGAAAATTTGTGTCAAGTAAAATGTTAGTGTATTGTTGATTTTGTTAATGTGCTGTTGTTATTGTAATATCATTATTGTGAGAGTACGGTCAGTTAATTACTATTAGTTCAGTAAAATTATTCGAAAAATTATTAAAATCTTGATCATTCCAATATTGAAATGAAAAATAAGTAATGATTATTCGGAAAAAAACGTTGAAGTAGTTGGAGAGTAATCTGACTGTTGACAATGATCAGTGAATTTATTAAAACGTATCAAAATATCAAAGCAAAATTTATTAAAAACCAAATTAGTCTATTTGCTCAGTAAAATATTCATTAGCCGAGAACAGTAAGGATGCTGTATAACATGAAAAGGAAGGAGATGGGTTCAACTGCTATGGCAATCGAGGTCCCGCATAGCATAAAGGTGATTCGCAGAGTAGAAAGTTGGGAGTGACGGTGAGGACGCACAGTTGGTAGGTCTGACAAATCATCAAATAGATAGAATAAACTATGTCACAGGGCCAAAGTCTACAGGCTGTCCCAGGGTCGCAAGCCGAGTGCAAAATACCTGTGTCACAACCAATACCCGGTGGTAAAGCTGATGCTATGTTATATGAAAAGACAGGTTCTTAGGAAAGGTGGAGCAGGTTTTGCATAATATTCATCGCTCGAAAGCATGAGCGCATTTCTCTTTCAGAGGAGTCAAATTTTCAGGAGCACTTACAGGCGATATAGGAGGTGTTAAGTGGTCACAGCTTATCAATGTACTTGATAGAGAGCGAGCACCTTTCTCTTGGAGAATCACGACATTGGTGAGGGCCGTGAAGGAAAGCATGCGTTGGTTAGGTCAACTTATTGGCTTCTCTCTTCCATATTTTGCATTTTAAATGCGATTTCATAGATACTATATATCAAGTACGGAATTATACGCCCATATTCGAAGTTTTGTACAGTGCTATAATGATTTTAAATTGTGATTTTTTCCTACTGGAAACACTCGCCTTCCTCTTCTACGCTGATGCTCTTACTGTTTTACTCAGATTATTCCTCTACCTGCTTCACCCCTTTTTCGATTACCACAGTTTTGGCTTCTAGATTTTCGTACTCCGTTAGGTTGCCTGGCACCTGTAGCTGGCAAAATTTCCATTTGTACACACCCCTGGACAGACGATTGCGTGGATCAAGCTGTTGATATCTTATCAACTTACTCTGCGCACTTCCTTCGTAGATAAGGAGTGAAACCTGAAATAGTGTTCTAAAAGAAAGCATTACAACCATTTGTCAAAGAAAATTTGTTGACATTAAGGATTTCGAGCGACTACCTCCCTGACAGGCAGCTGCGATAAGACCCAATCGGGCATCTGTAAATGTTGAAGCTCAGATAATCATAAAGCAGCGAAGGATGTTACCAAGGCCACAAGTTCAACACGCGTAGAATGACCGTTTGGTGACCGCTCAACGACAGAGAGTGCAGACCACTAGGCGCCGATGAGGGCTGCTGTTAAGGGGTGTGAAGCGTTATGGGTGTGTACCTAAGGAGCTGAAATCTGGTTTTCAAGTTCTCAGTCACAGCACGTACAGCTTACCCTAAAAACCTTCCACAACAAAACTTAGACATACCAAAGGAAGAAGTAGCATGGTGTGAGCGGACTTGTTGGTATGATCTGTTGGCTTTATGAGCTTTTATAAATAGACACTCGTGCCCTTTACAGCACAAATTCGGTGGCTTTCCTCTTTTTCGGCTTTATTGCATCGGCGATAACCAAAATATTTGAAGGTCATACGCCCCTCAGCCAGCATTGCAATACGGCATTCATGAAACGCTCGATGGCTTTTCGCTGACATCTCGTTCACATTTTAAAATGATTTTTGATGCGTCAATTCTGCCACTCAAAAGTCCTATTTTCTCTTTTTCTCGAAACCTAGCCGCTTGCATGGAATAATGATGAAGACAGGTGTTTACTACGTATTGTGCCCCTTCTTCGCTGTGATGGCATAGCATGTGTGGAAGGTGATGCATACGCATGGTTAGGCTGACCATGACTACCTCCCATGCATTGTTCAAAGTTCGAGATTCAGGCGAAATAAGGAAAGCGATCAAGCAGGTCAGGCATTCAGGCGATCCCGTGATTCAGGCGATCAGGCATATCATTCACCTAACCGATACGTATCTTATACTTTCCGCCTAATTGCCTGAAACGTGTGACTGCCTGAAGCGCAGGCATTATCGCAAACTTTGGTTACTGCCTTCTTCCCACTTGGAAAATATTTCACCAACCTTTGAGTCTGCAGCACACTGCGTTTTCAACTGCAGCTCTTCCACATACTCTTACCTATTTCGAATTATATTATAGAAAGCCACTAAGAGCTGACGAAGGTGCATTGACTCAGTGTGATATTGAGCAGATCTACGTTGCATTGATGTGGGCTGGTCCCGTAATGGACCTTCAAAAATGCACCTATTTTCAGCGCGGGTGGTTATTTGTTTCTGTTCTTATGCTTTCTGGGAGGACTGAATATTAAAGGTAATTTAAATGCTATTGTTCTCCCTCATTCTGCAGTAAGTGATCCGTAGAAGTTTCTTAGGAGCATTGAAGGCACCTTTCAGGATTATCAGGATATTACATCTCCTGCCGTGGAAGGATAGTTCGACCCAAGCCACGTAGGCTGTACCTTCACCGAGGCGTGGGTGTCAGTTTCTGGAGCGTGCAGAGCCAAAGAATCTAGCGCAACAGCTCGGCCCAGCCCACCTCAGCCGGGGGTCTACCTTTACTCTTCGACTCTTATCTTTGACATAGGTAGACCAGCTACTAGCCAAGATCTTGAAAATGGCAGTAGACTAATCGTCCCGTGAAGTAAACCCACTACTGAGTGACCTGACTCCACACTAAGCATGGAACACTTGCAGCACACCCCCGGCTGAGGTGGGCGGGGCCGATCTATCGCGCTAGATTCTTTTACTTTGCACGCTCCAGGAACTGACGTCCACGCCTCGGTAAAGGTACAGCCTACGTGGCCTGGGTCGAACTATCCATCCCGGCAGGAGATGTGATATCCCAGTAATCCTGGAATGTGCCTTTAAAGGCACACCTCCCGAAAAATTGTGAGAGCTATCGCGTGTGTTACAGGACGTAGAGGCCCTGGTTTACCCACCAGTGAAGGAAAATGAATCAAAACCCTCCACAACTACCAAAAATAAAGCTCCATGCCATAGGTCTTCGTGCGAGTATGGGAGATGGGAAATGGGTTTTTGCTCGATGATATCGCGCAAACTGCTACGATATCGAATTTATAAGCTTAATACCAAAAACCGCCAGTAATCCCACTTTTTGTGACCTGTTGCTGTTGAGGACGCCGCCATTCTCACATTCCTACTCTTCCCTGTTGAAGCTACCTTCGCTATTGATATCGGTGCCTTATCTTGTCTTATCGCAAGTTTCCCTGTCGTCTGAGCCGAGTGTGATTCGGCGGGGCTCAACTCGGCTCAAGTGGACCAGGCCGCGCGCAGCAGGGGTAAGCCGTGGCGTCGCGGAAAGGGTGCAATCTTCACAACCATCCAAGGGGCTACCTGTCCTAAGAAGGTGAGGACCACTTTGATTATCGCGTGGTGTGCCTTTAAGAGTAGGAAACCTACCAAGTTAACACAACAATGTACAACAACCTTATGTACAATACGAGCACTGATAGCTATGCCGACGAAGAGCTCATATTGCACTCTTAGGAAATTCTAACACAACATATTGCTGAAAGTAGGTGCAATCTCCAAAGGTCCCTTACGGCCAGCCCATTGCGTCTTGAGCGGAATTCCAAACGTCTCTTACTGATGGCGCCGCGAGTGCGACGCCGCGAAGCGAAAATTCGACCAATCGACCAACACCCTGCTCCTACAAATGATGTTTCATGTCTTTTCATTATGTTTTCGCAAAGGGAAACGTTTATTGCACGGTGTGCTCATACGATTACTAACTAACTCTTTAAGTAACCCGAACACAATTTCGAAAGAGGGAAGGTATGAATAATTTCCGATATTTGGGGTGGGTGTCAAGTAAACAAACTGGTACAGGGATAAGCTTAACTTTGTGTTGAACAAATGAGCTCGCTCTTATGATCACACATTTAAAAACCCAATAGATGTGAAAAATGATGCACATCACCTCGAACTGCTAAAAGGCAAACTTATAAGCTCAATACCAAAAACCGCCAGTAATCCCACTTTTTGCGACCTGTTGCTGTTGAAGACGCCGCCATTCTCACAATCCACGAACAGAGCCGTCGACGAGCCATCTCTTCCAACTGAAAAGAAGAAAACGGAAGATCTTATGTTAGTACGCTGCACAACAGACAGCTTATTGGTACTTCCTCTGCAAGCTGATGTTGCTTTATCTCTCTCTTCTACAAGTTGCTGCAAAATACTGTAATTGGTATGTTACAAGTACAAAGCTGTTGGATTTGCTTCATATCACATGGAGCTATCTGCAAAACTTCACACTGAACACTCGTGCAGCAAAAAGCAGCATATGATTTCCGATGCTGGAACTTTGTGCCGTGAATAATTGAAAAGAATGAAATGAAATGAAATGAAATGAAGTATGGGCGCTGACCGCCCGCGGTGAAAATATGGGATTATTGAGCAATTGGCGTGGGTGAACAATGGCCTGGAAATAGATTTTGGGAGCATGCATGGGTAACCGCTCCTCTTGCCCCACTTCCGCCACCAAAGTCGCGCTGGCTCATCGTCATCTTATCGACTTACCTATGACACGCCTGCAAAAGAGGGGCAGCAGGCACCAGTACTGGCTCGGGACCTCTATGACAGCGGCAGCGGTTCAGAAGCTTCTCCGCTATCCCCATAGCAACTATTCTACTATTCTCTACCATATGAATCACTAACTATGTGTGTCAGTTTGTCTGTTGGTTTGTCGGTAAGTTTGTCGATGGTTTCTCGGTATGTCTCTCCGTCCGCAAGTGAGTGATTGCGATATGGGAATGATAGAGCAAAGCAACCGCTCTAAGTAAGGAGAAACTGATGGATGTTGGAGTTTTATTGTAAGGCCATGTTATCGTAGTGATAGCACCTCCTACTTATATAAACACCAATTTTATACTCGTGCCGTCATTCTGGGGTGTGCTGACGTCTCACTCGGTGTGAGCAAGGTGGGATTACTGCACGAATGTTGAGTTGTTGGAGGAACAGTACCGTTTGAACAACACCGACCAAAGCGCGGGTAATTGAGAAAATGAAAACTGTTGCAAGCTTTTTAGCAAGATTGTCGGCTTGGTTAGCTATCATAAAGTGCGTAGAGAACCGGAACAGATGGTGGACCTTACCACAAGAGGATAAATTCCTTGATTTCTGAGACTAATGGGTGGCACCAACGGATATGCAGATAAGTGTGAATTCAACAAAGTTATACCCTAATCCTTGCCAAACCACATCGCTGAGCAGCCCCTGCTAACAATATCGTATGCGCACCAGGCGGATCGCCGAACTGCCGTCCGGCGCTCCTCCTTCTAAGGGGACCCGACTTTGTCAACCCTTTCAAATTTCACTTTTCTATGGATGCTACTCTTTACATACAGGGGGTCAGTGATGATTGCTCCACTCCAGTACTCCGCTCTTTGAGGTTGCAGTATAGCCTCTGCTAAAACTATATAGGTTTGCTTTCTTGTCGATCGACACATGCATGTGGCCTAATGATCAGACCTGATCAAATTTATTTACGGATCCTGCCGGCTGTGGATCATGTGCGCTTCGGAAAAGCATTCATAACTGTCACTTTATGCATATACCAATTCCTTCGCCTTGAACAATCTTCCGTTCCCTTCTTCAGTCTTTTGCAAAAGGCTGCTAGCACTGCGGCCTTTGAGGAGCAGCGTGGAGTTGCTTTTCGAGAATGATAGGAGAATGAGACGATGAGACGATGTATCGTTGAATTCATTTTTATGAAATAGTGCCCAGAATAGTGCCAAGATGTTTCACTACAGGTGTATCTTCAATCAGACGTATGGCCATGATGTGTTCCCTTTCGTCACCTATGGTTTGGATAAAGTTAAATCTTAGCGGAAGGTGCTTTTCCCATCCTGCTCAGTGTGCTCCCAAAAATTACCTCATGTCACCTCGTTATTTTTATCACCAAGCGCTCATTGTCAGTATCCATGCAGCAATAACCGCTGACATATGCATGTAAAGAGTGTGTAAAATACATTCAAGGAAAACAAATTGAATTTTAAAGGAACTCAATGAAGCCGAGCTCTCCTAGGAAGGAGGAGTACCCGGCGGCAGCTGGGCGATCCGACTGGTATATAAATAATTCGCTCAGTGTGTCTCTCCGTCTGTCACGAAGTCCAAATCTCGCGTAGCAGCGAAGCTGGGACCCTGAATTTTACAAGTAATGTAGCGGGTGATAAAAGGACCCTAGCGGTGGTAGACCGAAAGTGATAGCAGCTGATAAGGGCTGATAAGGAGCTTCGAAAGGCAAATGTAGATAAGCCGTTTCGCCTTTCGCGTTGATCTCAGAGCTGACACTCATAGGTGTACAGCAGGGTGGGAAGAAGACATTCATAGTGGGTGACTCAAACTTATAACGGTTGATAATATTAGATAACAAGCATGAAAAGGAAAATGTCGTCAAATCCCTTTTTTAATTCGGGTTGCTCATGGAGCCCCGACACTCATAGGTGTTCAGCAGGGTGGGACGGAGACATTAATAGTGGGGGATCCAACTGATAACGGTTGATAACATTTGATAAGAAGCGTGAAAGGGGAAATGTCATCACGGCCGGTTCGCTTTTCCGGCTGGCAGTGGAATGTTCACATTCACAGGTATTGTCGAGTACGAGGACCTCAATGGTGACTTATCGAAATTGATAATGGCTTACAGGAGCTGATAAGAGCCGTTAGGAAGAGGAGGAGATGAAATCCGGTACTCCGCTGGCCACTGCTGTGCGACCGCTATAGTAAAAGTGTCTGATGCCCAGTGCCATTGGATAAACTTATTTTGCTAATATTCTGCTATCAGCTGCCGATGTATCGACCGCTGAATTCCCTAGCGTTTCAACTAGTGGTGCATGCTCCTTGATATTGCTATCTACAATGATAATCAGGATACGACCCAGATTTGTAACAGCAAGACAAGCGATTCAGTCAGAATCATAATGTGGTACTAGCAACAATACTGGGTATCGACCGCTAGACTATATGAAAATCGGAATAGTTATGTTTCTTTACAGAAACGATAGCCATCGATAACTGGCACATGAATCTACCACCAACGTGGGAATAGTTGTTCAGCAAGTGAACAAATAGTCACCAATCCGTGCAGTCGAATACAAAACTATCGATCCCTAAACTATTCAAACTCCCAAAAGTGACCGCTTCAGTTAAACCAGTTAGCTGGTGCACACTACTGCGCGCGATTCATGTCGATGACATGCAGAGTGAGTTCGATGCAAACCGGCTGAAGTATACATATTAATACCGAAATGTTGTATCACGCCACTTTCTCTGCCTTTTTCCAATTCGAAGGCTCAGATGAAAGCAGAAGAAAGGAAATTTCTACTCATCCATACACAACTGTGGTCGTGCCGATCAAATGCATTTTGCACAACCTCGCAATGAATCGCGTACAGTAGTGTGCGCCACCTAAATGGTGGGATTATAATCGGTATATTGCAAGTACAGAGCTGTTCGAGCTAGTTTATGTCACATGAAACCATCTGCAAGACTTCACGTTGAACACTCGTGGAGCAAACAGCAGCATATTATTTCTGATGCTGAAACTTTGCAACGTATAATTGAAAAGAATGAAATGAAATGACATATGGGGTCATTGATCCATTCCTTTCAGATTTATCAATCCATTTACTCCATTCCTCGAGACGAAACCGTAATCGTACCCCCACTTGCGACTACCCAGTACAATGACTTGCAATAAGGTAGACAGAGAGGGGAGTAGAAGTAGATGGCAGAGCTCTTCATACTTCAACGTGATTGTTAAGCAATCAATCAACTGGCCACGGAGAATCGAGAATTGGAAGACACAATTGGCGTAGGGTAACAATGGCCTGGAATCAGATCTTGGGAGCATGCGTGTGGTAGTCGTTCCTCTTGCCCCACTCCTGCCTCTCAGGTCACGATGGCTTATCATCCTCTTGTCGACTTACCTATGCCACGCCTGCGAAAGGTGAAATAGGGGCAACAGGCGCTTGTACTGTCTTGGGACCCCTTTGACTGCGACAAAGGCTTAAAAACTTATTCGTTATCCCTTTAGAAGAAACAGGAATATAATTGATATGATGAAAGTACAAAGCTGTTGGAGCTACTTCACGTCACATGAAACCATCTGCGAAACTTCACGTTGAACGCTCGTGCAGCAAATAGCACCATATTATTTCCGATGCTAAAACATTGCACCGTGAATAATTGAAAAGAATGAAATGAATAAAGTATGGGGTCATTGATCCATTCCTTTCAGGTTTGTCAATCCATTTATTCCTCCTCTGGACGAAATCGTAATCGTACCCTAATTGCGACAACCCTGTACATAGACTGCAATGGGTAGGCAGAGAGTGGAGTAGATGGATGGCAGAGCTCTTCATCCTTCAACGTGATTGTTAAGTAATCAATTAAGTGGCCACAGACGATGGAGAATTGGAAGACACAATTGGGGCCTTTAATCAGATTGTGGGAGCATGCGTGTGGGCCGCTCCTCTTGCCCCACTCCTGCCACTGAGGTCACGATGGCTCATCATCCTCTTGTCGACTTACCTATGCCACGCCTGCGAAAGGTGAAATAGGGACAACAGGCGCTTCTACTGTCTTAGGACCCCTATGACTGCGGCAAACGGTCAGAAGCTTGTCCGTTCTCTCTATAGCAATTTTCATAGTCTGTATATCAACTAGAAGTTTGGTGTATTTGTTTTTGTGAATGTCTGTCTGTTCGTCGCATAATGCGTTCTTAACTGAACTGCGGCCCGTGGAGTTCGGGCAAGTTAGGATTCGGTAGGGACCAACCCATGTCTATTGTCATGAGTCATCTGTACCGTGGTCCGAGAAGTCGGCAATGAGACTGAACCTGAGTTCAGTATGAGTAGTGTATCTCGCAAATAAGGCAATTGTGAAAGCTTGACTCCTTTATGTGATTGTCATTGCCATACATGCACTGATCAGAAACAGTAGAACTATTGTGCAGTTTCAACTATTGATGAAATTTTGCAATATCGGCTACACACAGCAGAAAAGGTCGCTCTCTGGGCCGAATGGAATAGCTGAATAGACAGAATTCGGCTGTTGAAAACGACACCATCATCACCAGTGGCGGCTCCCAGAGGATCGATGGCGATCTACAGACTGAATAATGATTTGCGACATTTTTTGACCTTTTCCAATTTATCAACTATAGAAAACATGTGCAGTTTCTACGAATAAAGCAGTAGCTCTTTGCTCTTGGGTTTGCGAAGTGAATGCCCGATTCTTCATGACATTGCGAGGCCCCATTGCGAGTCACTAGACATCGACGTTTAGGATCACCTCATTGCCGATCATTCAGTCAATGCGTGCCAAGAAAAGAGAGTTCACCGTTTTGGATGACCGGCGAAAAAGTGGAAGACCAGCTCGAAATACGATGCCGCCAAACAATTCCTTTGTACAGGAGGTTATAGAGTAAGCCAGAATACACACAACTGGTTGTGTTGGTGAATCAAACGGAAAAAACTAGAGTAGGATGTGAGGGAGCTAGATCGATCGTCACCGTTCGAAGTGGTAGGAATATAAATAGTAGAATGTTCTAGGCTATCTTGCAGCTTCACCGACCACCGAGGCATTGAGGGCTTGGATGGTGCGGCCAAGTCCAGGGAAGCAGCCTTTGTTACTTCAACATTTGACTGAATTCTACTGTTTATTTATTTGTGCTGTTATTTATTCGTTTTATAGTTATTATATATGTATTCATTTACAGGTTGGATAACTGCATGTTTATTCATATTCGTGTACAAGTATTACTGTAACACAAAATTGTCGGGCACTTCGAGAAAGGTCTTTTTTACCGATCCTTGAGAAATTCTTCTAGCAATAATTATGAGTTGCGCTACATGAAGTACTCATGAATCTTCGAATTTCTAGGTCTGTCGAATGGCATAGGAAAGCTCGCTGTGTTGACGAGCACTCAACGTCAAGATCGTCAATGCACTAAAAAGATGGAGTCCATGAGAGAGGCTCGAACACACCTACATTGAGCAACTCACTGCTCCCTACCTTATTGTTTTTAACGGCTCTTCAGCTATGGAGGCGTTTATGAGGAGGAGGGCACACAGAATGTAGAAGAACATGACTACTCGAATGAATGCATGTAACTGGCCGCCTGAATATATGAGCAAACAATGTGAAAAAATATGGTTTCGAGGTGGTGAAGATTTAGCAAATTTCAGCTCGATTCATCTAGCCATAGTGGGGAAGAATTCGCTATTTGGAAGAAATCATTCCCTTGACTCATTCAAGAACTTTAATTGTGGCAATGAGTTTTTTCCAAGCTTTTCCAGCTTCCTCTCACAGGGAAGGTCTTCCAGCTCATGGCACGCTTTTTAAATGCGGTTTTTTGCTTCGTGTGGGGGTACGTGCACGAAGCATACTATAGCTGATGTCAATTTTTGAAAAATGCGAAAAGAGAATTGAGAATTCACGGCGCCTGGTCTCCATCCGCGCCATTAAATAGGGCAAATCGCATTCATCTATCACGACCATTGGGAATGGAATCAGAATGCGTGGCGCATTCCAAAACGAACTGATTGATTCAAGAAAATTTGTCTTTATTGTTTGAGAAGAAAAAATTGGTGGCTCAGAAATTGATCTTTTTTCTGAATACGCCATGTACTTGTCTTTTATTTATATGAACCGGAAGGGGTGTAGAGATGTCATTTGTTGTCTCGTAGAGTGTATTTCATTCATCGTGAGGATGTGAATTAAGTGAAACAACCCACAACAACAAACAAGTAGAACAATCAAATGAAGAATAAGCGAAAGCGTAAGAAACAGTGTGAATTTAATTAAAACCTAATGAATTCATTTTCGATGGTTTCGTGTGTGCATTGCGGCAACTGCAAGCCACCGTAATCTCGTACCGTAAACCAGAATTGCCCTACTTCAGGTGTTTTTGAGGCAGAAACACATAAATCGGTGCTTCGTCTGCGAGTGGAAGGAGGAATCATTTTTTCTTAATTTCTAGCGCTGTGCTATCTGGGGAACTGCTTCTGCTTCGCTGACCCCGTCAATGTTGAGGGTTCGTTTGTCGTGAATGGGACGCGATTCATCATAAGAAGCAATCCACTGTAGTAGGTCTTCTCGCCACTCTACTACTCCTTCGAAAAAATGAAAAACTTTTGAGTCTCTTTAGAAAGCTAGGCATTGATTTGGCACATTACATACAAGAAATGTTACTTACATCTACCGAAGAAAGGAGCAAGTGGTCTGACAGTGGACATTTTTTGATGTGAGCATGGCTAAAGCATTTTTGCACAGAACATGTCTCGAAGAAAACTGTTTTGTTTTTTATATTCAGTTATATTGATACATCAAAAGATATATAATATTGAATACTGAAGCCTCAAAAAATTCGAACAGTAAATTTTTAAATAAGAAAGTTAAAAAATTACATCTGAAGTGAGCTCATAACACTTATAATTTACTTGGCCTCAAAGTTGGCGAGAGGCTGCAAGCGACTTACGTAGGGAAGTCAAAAATCAAAATCTTCATGAGAAATCGTAATTTTTATGCGGGTATAGAGACTGCAATAGTCCCAACAGCCTATCAAATTGTACTGTGTGTCCTGTATGCGAACGCCACCTAAGAAATTCTTGGAAGTTTCAGAAAATTGCGGGAATGTTGTCGTTAAAATTATTCTGCGGTCTCTATGGTAGTTGAAACAACACCATACGCGCTACAGGTCCAATTCATCCTGGTTACGGTAACCCTTGCTGGTGCATCGTGAAAGGGTTGTCGGTAGTGTAAAGGATTAACACTTATGCCCGGAAAGCATGGAGTGCGGGTTCGAGTTCCGTCCCGCACCGAAGCTTTTGCCATAACTCAGCACACTTGTCAACTTTCTGGGCTACGGCGGAAATGAGCAGCTATCAACATCCAAAAATATCAAAACCTCTCTAATTATTCCCTTCGCTTGCCCTGTTAATATCAGTAGATGATCACAAGAGGACTCCTTAGTCAGTTTTCTCATGTCATGCATGTCACTGTCTACAGCGTGCCTTGTGAAGAACATTTATCAATTCTGAAGTGAAATATGAATCACTTTAGTTGGCGCTCTCAGAATCTTGAGGGCCATTTTCACCTTCGGAAACATTTTCTTGAACTTCGGAAACACTTTCTGGGGCATCGGGAACACTTTCTTCGGTCGTCGTCGTCGTAGTCCACTTCCACGGTGCGTACGTCACACGAGACCTCGAATTCGCTATCAGATTTCTATACATGTCAGCATATGATGGTCTCTGAAAATTGGCATATTGTTTAACTCATTCGCTAAAAAGAATCATCCATGAATATGGGATCTTGAAAGGGCTTTGAGCTTTGGATATGGTAGCGTCTCAGCGAAATCTTCTAAATCTGACGTTATCACATGCGGAGTACGCATTCGACCTTTTGTGAGATCACTTTAAGCTGGTTACATATTTTAACAATGACGATTTCTCCCTTCTACCTTTCAGCACTACTGCTTTCCACCTTCTAGCATAGCTACGAAAGAGCGCTGCATCTAAGTCCATGCCCAGCTGCATGAATGCTAACAAAAAGTGGTTATGTGGCGTGGAACTCGAAGTTTAAAATAGAAGAATATCCTCACTGTGTGGAACTACTCATAGTGCAACGACTTGATTTGATCGCACTGTTGCGATGGGAATCGTGAAAGATACGAATTTTCCCAGGGGCATATTTCGAAATTTCGAATTACGAGAGCACGGGAAATTGATGCTGCTCTCTCTGGGCTCTATGCCCTATCCTGATTCGGGATCCAACTTACCGCGTTGACCACTCCATCATAGAATCCGATCACAAGAGCAAGGCTAAGGAAGTAAAGGCACCACATGACTGGATGCCTGTCTTTCCTACTGCCATGTTTATATGAGGCTCGATACGTGCAGTATCGCAAGCCAACGAACATATCGCGCCTGCTGTATAAATGGTTCCTGCACTTTTATCATCTCACCGCACATTATGTTACAGGAACGTTTCCCTTATTTTATAAGAGATCGTCAGATGTTCCTCTTATTTTAAAAGAAGCTCCATTAAATTTGACGTTCATACCTCAGTGAACGGGATTTTCTACGGATTGGCGTGTTATCAGATTATCGTACTATCGTATCAACCCATCAGCCTCGTCCAACACGTATATTTTTATGCGACTCGTTCCTGAAAATAATGAAGGTACACTATCGCGAGGTCATTTGAAGAGTAACGGAAAATTTCCCTCGTACGAGATCAGACGGCTTCATATCACGAGAATGATCGAAAGGCCAACAAAGAAAGGGGAGCAAGCAGCACAGCAAATTCTACGAATTACAAGTTTATGCCAAATATGACACATCCACGGACTATAGCGGATCTATTCACGTGACATTTTTAAGAACGGAACTAGAAGTAATCGAATAGCCTTGACTAAAGAATTTTTTAATTGACAGCGCAGATCGTCGTATTTCCCAATTCGTGATCCAACCAATTATCCTAGTAACGTTGGTGTCTGCTAAAGTAACATTTTTAAGAGACACGATACCTTCCCGGTTGAAGCATCCGAGGGTATGCTCGAGCCGACTCCCCCCCCCCCTTCTCACTTAGGAATGAAAAATCTATTAATCGATAATGATAGCATTGCTTTATAGCACAAAGTATGAATATCGATCGAGGTGTTTTAGATTCGGCCGAAATTTTCTCAAAATACGAGGAGCCGTCTTGGAATAGTCGTTGAAAATGTCGACTCACGATCTCCTACTTTCCACCCAAAATACGACCTTCGTCCACAAATGCTCTCCCCATTCCTGATCATGGCCTTATTGCCTGTCTTAGCAAACCCATATTTTACCAAGTCTGAAGTGGCGCTGTGAAGGAGGGCATATGTTCGATCATACGTAGAAGCCTCCACATTCACGAAGTTTTAAGGAAAGATTTGTCTGTAACTACAGCCGCATCCAGCCAGGTTGAGCCAACTCTGGCCAATCCTTGCTTCGGTCTTGCTTCCAAACGCGCAATATCTCAGAGAATTCGATCGCCATTACTTCCCTTTACTTCGTCCGAACGTGACCATCGAAGTATTATGAAGAATCTATGGATCTTCCGGCTTAGTCTTGTAGAGAACTCAGTCACTGGTTATGTCCCTTGCTGAAAGTGATTGAAATGATTCAGAGCTCTGAATGAAAGCACTTCATAAAAGGCCGCAACCTGTTAGAGGACTGTGCATTGGAAGTTCTTAAAAGGCATCAGGCTATCTACTTAGCATAACGGGAATCAAAAAAAGATTTTATAGCCTGGCTATTGTAATGAAGAGGATGTCTTTGGGAACATTTATCTGTCATTAATTCCTATTCACAGAAAACGTTTAGACATGTTGGAAGCATTTGGAGATGATTGAATAAGGCACACAAAATAAGCCATGCGTTTATTCAACGTCACATACAAAATAATGTGCAACTGATTTCAGAACTTTGCCCAAGATTCTCTTCCGCCTAGACAACATTTTCTGGGTGAACTATCCAGTGGCTTGGTTGTATTAAATAATAATGCATTTAATAGATGCGCCTAAGGAGTCTTCCACCTGGTAATTTTGTCTGAGGCAATCGATGTGTATGCACGCATAAACTAACATTCATATGTTCACTGTTATCGCCATAATCATATCATTCTACCCTTCCTAGATACATACATTGGTCTCATCCGATAAAAACATAATACATCCCGAGAAAATATCTGTTTTCTTATCAATATACAAGCAGTGCTATACGGCGTACACGACTCTCAGACCGTCCCGCTGTATTTCGAAATCGACTTGTTTGCACAAGCGGCGCAATACCAATCGTCAACAAAATTTGGACAGAAGTCTGCCCTGCTAAAAAGGCCCGTGCGACACGAAGGAACGAAAAATAAACTAACTCTCTGTTACGATCCCCCCTCCCTCTCCAGAAAAAAATTTCTCTATAAATATTTCGTTCGCTTGCCCTATTGATCCCTGTTGATATCAGCAGATGATA